>WURT03667872.1:0-17613 GCA_009936505.3 Holothuria glaberrima | reverse complement strand
TATACTTCCTGTGAATGTAGAGTGTTGTGTTGTTGGGTTTACTGTACGTCATTTGTTTCAGGTCTAGTGTGATACCCAGAAAGTTAACAACTTTTGTGTTCGCTTCGATGGTTACTTTAAGTCCGTAATGACTAAATAGGGCAAAAAGAGTAGAACTAATTAAGAAAGGACTTTTGCCCCATTGGATTAGGCTTAACTACTGCCTCACCATGGTGAGGCAGAAGTTACGCCTAATCCATCCTCTCGGTATAGGCCAAAGCCGGGCCGTATTTTTCTGTGGTTTGACGTAGTAGAAATAATCCGACCAATTCGCAGGTCTCATCGCCGTCATAACTACTCATCGTTACGTCATATAGGTTGGCCGAGGCTTTTTCCCTATGTTTTATTGCCGCTGTATAGACACGGTTTCTTGGCATGGGTAAAGATTTCTTGTTTATCTGAGGTAAAATAAGCGCATTTTGATGCAATATTAAGGCCTCATTCAACAGTTCCAGGGTAATGGACGGGTAGAACTCAACAAACACATCAAATGCAATGAATTAACAAGCGTTTTTGTTCTTGATGATTTTGAACCATTGTAATACCGATGCTGTGTTTTTCCACTGGTTGAGCTGCAAACTGTTCTGAATATCCTGCTTAATTCAATCTAGTACCCGCTTGCTGACTTTTCCTATCCTATTTCTGACTTGGTGGGGTTTATAAGCCTACAAGTTGGCTTGTTCTGAAAATTGGGCTTATGGTCTTTAAGGCTAATTAATGCTTCCCTTTTGGCAGTTACATTAATTCCGTCGTCTAGGTAGAGCTTTTTGGCAATGCATTTTGCTTTTAGGTCTATCGTTGAGGCTTCTTCAGTGCTAATCATCTTGATGATTTTTTGATGTTTTTGTTAAATGTAAATGTAAATGATACTTACTATAGCGCACTCAACAACCAAAGGTTTTCTGAGGCCCTTTACAATAAAAAATAAAATCCACTAGGCCTATGTACTAAATGCTTCGTTAAACAGGTGAGTTTTTAACTTAGATTTAAATATTGCAATACTTGGACTACATTTGATGCTGTCTGGCAGGGCATTCCACAACTTAGGACCATAGACCGAAAAGGACCTGTCAGCAAATGTTGAATTACGTGTACACGGTACATTCAGAGATATTGACTTCTGATCACTGGATCTTAATCTGTATTTACATTGAGGGGCTTCATGGAGTAAATTCTTTAAATACAGTGGCGCGTCACCGTGGAGAGATTTAAATACCAAGGATAGCACCTTATGTGTAATACGTTGATTAATTGGAAGCCAGTGCAAAGATTTTAAGCAGACGTTAGTACTGGCGAATTTACTTTCACGAAGTACTAATTTGGCGGCACGATTACGAACACGTTGTAATATGTTTATATCACATGCCGGTAATCCCATTAATATTGCATTTCCGTAATCTAAGTGTGAGATGACATGAGCTTGTACAATAGTACGACAAGTATCATGATCTAAATAATTTCTAATAATTCGAAGTTGATGAAGATTAAGTGATGCAATTCGTGCTTTAAGAGTTATGTGTTCTTTGAGAGACAAATTTTCGTCAATATTCACCCAAGGTATTAAATACGCCCACTTCTCTTAACATGTGTTCCATTTACATTCATATCTTGTGTAATACATTTTGAAATTTGAACTTTTGACCCTAAAATAATAAACTCTGTTTTGTCATTATTCATCTTTAGTCTGTTGCAGTCCATCCATTGTTTAACACGGTTTAGGCACTTCTCTAAGCCGGAGATGCCTTTTCTTTCTGAGAGTGGATCATTTAAATCAATTTCCCTACTCAAGACGTGATCATCCGCCAAACCATAAAGGCCTTGTTTTACACTCCGATATAACGACGTCACCTAATGTGCTAGCATACGCTGAAAATAATTGCGGACCAACCACCGAGCCTTGTGGCTCAGAATAATCTACCGCACGAGGTTCGGAGTATGTCTCACCAACACGCACTCGGAATTGCCTTGGTCTGAGGTATGCTTGGAACCATGAGAAAACGTTGTCAGAGATGCAAAATCATTTTTCAACAGTGCCAGTAGAACATCATGGTCAACGGTGTAGAATGCTGCGCTGAGATCAATTGCGCAAAGCGTAGTTACCCGTTTTTTCTCCATTGATCAGAGAGATTCGTTGTTAAGAAGTGTTCTGTATGCAGAGGGTTCCATTTTATAGAAATTAGTAGTTTTGTCAGCTGGCACTAATAAAGCGTCGCATTGCTTAATGTTTTCGCTTATACTGCGGGACAGCTGGTTCTGAAATTTACAGTTAACATCTGTAAAATGGATATTCTGAACCATATTGAGTAGGCTTTCTTCGAAAGCTGTCATTTCGTGAATCTGGGGTGATGTCTTCGTACTTGCAAATCCGTATGTTTCAGTTTGTCCGACCTTAGTTAAGTAATCGTCCTCCGATGGAAGAGGAATGTTTTTCATAGATTGATGAAAGAACAGTGAATCCATTGTTTGGGCCATGCAGTCGGAGAGTGCTCTACTGACTAGGAGTGGTATAATAGTCCAAAAGGAAATAAGGCCAGCTTGCATATTCCAAGAGTGCTCAATAGGTGCCCTAGAGCTATAATATATTTCAATGCAAAATTCAATTACTATAACCTGTCATGCCTTTGCTTACAAATTTGTTTCGTGCAGACAAAACTGTTTGTACTCTTCAGAGCGTACATGGCAAGTGAATTAGAAAAAAAAAAGCACAAAACACGTACCACAGCAAAAGAGGATTAAAAGTGCAGCTACCCTTAGCAAAGCTTGTTCCCCTGAAGACATTTAGATCTTTGTAGTAGCAGGCTAAAGCGGTTTAACATTACGGAGTAGAAAATTCTTAGAGTGCCTACAGGTTGTAGAGAGTTCATTTCTTTTGTTAAGACTAGCCACGTGTGGCTAATAAATGATAAAAAACTTTTCCCAATTACAAAAGTTACATCTGTTAGAGGCTTGGTTGAAAGATTTAGCTTTCTTAATGATCTTCCATGACACACTTTTAACCGGAAAGCTGTCAAAATCAGCGAATATATTTGGGGTCTTCAAGAAAGTAATCTAAATCAGAGTGTGTCACGGAAGATCATTAAGAAAGTTAAAGCTTTCATTCAAGCCTTTAACAGATGTAACCGAAGAATGAATTAATGTATATTTTATGATTATACACTCCGGGGAACTGTTCTAAGTTAAAGAGCTAGATGGTAGTAAAGGGAAAGTAGTATATTGTTTTTGGACCTGGAAAATGAAATAAATCACTTAATTATATATTTACAGTTATCAAATATAAGGGTATTACACTAACTGACGACCAAAAGTACTTGATCTCATCAAAGATTATTAGGAATCCTTCTACTTATCTGCCCTTGTTCCCCAGAATTTTTTTTTAAGATCTTCCAGAAAAGTATGTTGATAATAAGGTTATGAAAGCGGGTGAAGAGGAACTTAAAGATAATACATGAATTCAATCGTTGTCATCTATGACAAATAATACATCTAGCAGCGACGGACTTTCCGTCCATTTTAATGTAGTGTTCTGGCCAGTTATTAGGTCATTTGGTTGCAGACTTTTGCGTAGACCGCTTTTGCAATCATTGTTATTTTCTTTTCATGTGACTTCTGAGCAAAATCAAGGAGTCATAACCTTGTTTAGAAAGCCCTCAAAAGATCGTACTTTTATATCAAGCTGCAAGCCCATAACGCTTTTAATAACTGATTACATCTTTGCTGCTAAGGCTGTTGCCACAAGCTTAAAGCCTTTATTTGCAAAATGTTATTGACCCTCAGCAAATTGGGTACCTCGAAGATCGCTTTTTAAGGGAAAATATTATACGTTCTCGATGCTGGTAGTTGCTGGGGAAGGAGATCCAACGCCCAAATCTCTCAGACAATATATGCGTTTAAATAGTTTAATCTTTTCTCAGGTAACAGGTTCCTTAATTCCCATTGTTCTCTTTTTTGACTTACACTTTGTAATTATGGTCGGCTCCTTTCAAACTCGTTTAATCCAGGAACAAAGGTCATTGTTAACACGTTACTTTGAAGTCAAGCCTCTTTGCCGACATGGTCTAAGCTTCAGTAAAGATTTTAAGGTAAACGACTGTCCATTGCCGTTTAACTACAGTTTTTTGTCTCCCTTAGAACTTGATGGGTCTTCTCCAGGGCTCCTTGAGCCTAACATAAATAAAAAATTTTTACAACTTAAAAAAGCTTTATATAAGCTGGAGTGGGGTTTCATTCAAATGAGTCTAACTTATTTCCAGTTCAGGGAAGGTATCAAGAATTGCATTACAGTGTTTTATAAGGGTAGTAGTACACAGTAGCGTAACTGGGGTGACAGAAGCGGAGGGGGGGGGGCAGGTATGAAAATAAGGTAAATGTACCGACAGCATTTAGCCAATGTACCGACATTTTGTGAAAGGGTTATCACTTAACAAGTCACACACACTCGTGACCCCCCAACCACCCCAAATCTTGCATTATTTTCCCACATCTTCATAGTTTATAAAACTACAAAATTCCAATAACCAGGGCGTCCATTTGAATTTGTAAGTGAGGGGACATCTGGCCTCAAACGTGTCTCTTATCCTGGTGAGGAGCCTAAGAGGAGGAGGGGCAGATGCAAAATGGTGCCAAAAGTTTCAATATTTGGGGTTACTATGAAAATTGGGGATATACGTCATTGCCCCAAAGAAAAACTGCATGCAGGCTCAGCCAGGGATGCTGCTCGGATTTACCGACATGGGGGACAAGCGCTCTGACTAGGGGCCAGCTACTCTAAGCACCGACGGATGCAATAGGTTGCCGAAATGATGCCGATCGCAAAATATAAAGCGCGCGAAATGCGCCGAAAAAGTTTGGATTATATTGAACAAAGATTTCACAGTTTTGTTTTCATTAAGAAAAGTAAAAAAGGTTTGGGTATTTATTAAAAAATATGCCCTTCTTAAGAGCAAACTAAAAAAGTTTATGGTGCGACTTCATGGTTTTCTTCGGGGAGTAAATTTGTCATTTAACCCATCTAGGCTCCCAGACGAAACTGAAAATTTTGTTTCCTTACAAAATATATTTGCCACGATGTTCAGGTTGAAGAATCTTCCAAACGATAGGAAAAAGAGGTTAGAATTTCGCAACGTTTCATTTTCGTGTTTCTATTGAATCACGACTACAATATTTGTGGAACCTTAAACGTTGAATAAATCCAGTATGTTGGAAATGGCTAGATAGAACTGAAAATGAAAGCGCGCGCGGTGCGCGAAAATTTTTTGGAGTTATAGAAAGAATTGTTAAAGAACCTACTGCCTACGGACCTGATAAAGTGCCATGTGGAATACGTTCTGAGCATATTAAATATACGATATACCTATTGAGTTTCACAGTCGGCGGATGTACCGACAAGATCAGTAAATGTACCGACAGACCATCCCAGAACGACAAGTGGTAGGCCACCTCACCTGACCCCCTTACGTTACGCTACTGGCAGTTCATGTATATTGAACAACGGTAATTCGTCAAGTCATTTTCCCTTGCATGTAGCGTGGATTAAGATAGGGATGCCAATTAAGTCCACATCTCTTTATACAAGCAGCTAAAAACTTAGCTTTAGGATTGTTATTCAATGATCTTGTTAAAGGAATTTCAATTGGAAACAAGGAAGTAAAGATTTTGCAATATGTATATGAAACTGATTTCTATTGGGATGGTTCGGAGCAAGCGCTTTCGGAGGTTCTCCGTATTCTTTCTTTATAAGAACACTCTTTTGGTCAGGCAATTAATTTGAAATGAAAAAAAAATAATTATTTGTTCCATTTGGGACCTTTTTTATTACAATGGCGTACCACTACCTTTGGGCGGATACAGTTCCTTGTTACTGTTTTCAAATCAAATAAAAATGATGTTTTCCGTTTCAATTACCTTCCAAAGCTCTCAAGGCTAAAAGCAAATTTGATGCTTTGTGCATCAATTTACTTAACGCCTGTTGGTAGAAACATATCTGTAAAAAGTTTTGCCCTATCGCAGATGGTGTTTCCATTTCTTGTTCCTCCGGATCCTCCATAAAAGTTTATTAAAGAATTTTAACTTAAGATACTTTTTTATTTTATCTTGGGGAAATCTCGATAAAGTTCTATGATGTTTACTAAGTAAAAGACAGAGAGCTGGAAGTTTCGCATACACTAACTTTAAGTTTATAAAAGTTTAAAGTGTATCCTGGTTAAAAAGACATTGTAGAAATGAAGAAAATCCTTGGAAGATTGTTTTCGATATTTTTTTTTTCAATTTGATTCAGTCGGAAAAAGTTTTTTACTTCCAATGTACTTGCAGAAATAATGATGCCACAAACATTCAAAATATTTCGTCAACGAAGTTGTTGATACCTGGTGTGCACTTTCTTACCGTTTTCCGACGGAGAAATTTGACAACCAAATTATCTGGAAAAATCTTTATCTTTATTCTGAGATGGATATTATGTACTATGATTCATTCCAGAAAAAGTTCTATATGTAAAAAAGTGACTTATTCGATAAAAGAATACACCTTTAGCCCATCATGAATTTATGACTCGTTTTCAAATTAATAGAATATATAAATATATATATATATATATACAGTGAAAAACTATGAAGCTGGAAAATCTGGCTGAGGTGAAAAAAAGTTGATTCCACCGGGATTTGAACTCGGGACCTCCTGCTTGATAGTGCGGACGCTCTACCCACTGAGCTATGAAGCCAAGATGGTTTTGCCTTTGTTCAAACACAATTTGAAGCACTCGCAATTCACCTCCTGAGCAGGCACCTATTTTTGGAACAGCTCTAGTTCTCCATTGATGCAAGCCCAACCAGAGATCACGAATGATGCCATCCAGCTGAACACAATTGTGAATCCGCCAGCGGATCTCCGAAGAGATGCAGAAACGTGTGAGAGCACAAAGGTCGGTGAATAAACGCTGACGGCAACTGCGATGTATGTGTATGTAGTGAAAAACTGTGAAGCTGGAAAATCTGGCTGAGGTGAAAAGAAGTTGACTCCACATATATAGACGGAATGTACTCCGGTCAAATTTACCGATGATACTACTAGTCTAATTGTCGACTATAATGACACTGCATTGTTTTGGCAATTCGACATCTTCGTTAATTATTGTGATTCTAGCTTCCTTGATTAATGTTTCAAAGGATACAACATAATCATAGATAACCATAAAAATTTTTGTTCTGTTTGAACGGTAATTATGAAGGGTCCACATTTCGAACGGAGTTATCTTATACATCTTGGGGTGATTTTGAAAAATAAACTGACTTTGGGTGATCATGTTGACGTAAAAAGTAACACATTTCATTTTAAAGGGTACTCTCTCTGTAAAATATTACCTAGAATTTGCTTCCAGAGATTTTTAAGATCTTATGATGCGTTCATAGTTCTCTTCGTAATATTTGGAGATATTGGAGGATTTAGTTGTTGATAAAGTTTGTAAGAGAAAAGTATAGTATTGATCGTATTATTAAGAAGTTTTTTGGCAGTAGTAGGCGGGTCATTTGGTAAAGTCTATCTTGTTTACTGTTACCTTTTTAGTGAATAAAAGCGTAACTTCATTCTAAACTGTGGTAGTCACCTACTTCAGAATCAACTAATGCACGGGCAACTTATGCACAGGCGTACACACACAGGCAGTCAAAGATTCAGTCTCTCATTTTTTATTACCAAACGTTACACAAATTCTTTTCCCACTAGTGTGATAATGGTTTTCATCGAAATGTTCATCTTTAAAAATTGTTAGGCTTTATTTTCTACAAAAGCGCCCTTTTGTGTCTTTTAGATTGCCCTTGTTTTTATGCATTCATCTGCATATTTTGGATGCTTGTTTAAACGATGCTGGTGCGTAGGATCCCTCGGCATTCTTATTAATGGGTATTAGTACTGGTAGTTGTTTTGTCTTGTATTTTTCTTGTGTACCTTTTTGCCATTCATTGCAGTTTAGAATTTTTGAACGTCCCTACATGTCGCACTCTTCTTTCGCATGAATTTGCTTTACCGAAAAATAAAGAGTAAGCTTATTTCATTTTATCTACTCTAATCTATCTGAAAAATGTCAGCTATAACGAAAAATGAAATGCAAAATAGCGGCGAAAGAGACGCTTAAGAAAATAATACCCTCCTTTTATAACTTAAGACCACCAAAAATTTCAGGTTTAATATCAAAATCCGTGTTGATATCCAGCTGGAGCCAATTAATAAAATTCACTCCTCTACTATAATGGTCACTATTCTAACAATTTACGGTTACATTCTCTCTCGCAGAATGCGTTCACCTCACAAGAACTTACAACAGAAAATTATGAAAGGATGGTAATGTTTGTCAATTTAACTGAATACGGAAAACATTAAAGTTACTTAAGCGAAATTTTTTGGAATGATGAGGCAACTTAAAAATTCATTAAAGGTCCGGTGTATTGATAAAAGGTAATACCTTTTACTATCAGAGAAGTGCATTGTTAAGGAAATCGTGTTGGCCTCTTACCGATAGTGTCATTTATGTCACGTATACCTCATAAACAAATCACAAAAGAGTTTGCATATCCTGCCTTTCTTTGTAACCAAACTGGATTCTTTTTTAAATCGTCGTAAAAACATAGGCTTAGGAAACTGTTCGAGACTGGGGGATGAACCTTATTTCAGTTGCCGTCCTGGGGGAAGGGATGTCCCCTCCCTTTTTAAAAATGTTTCGATATTTGAGAGTCATTAGATGCAATTTGGTGCATCATTGTGGACAAATTTTTAAGGTAAATTACTGCAAATTTTTTACGTTTCTTACAGAAGAGACAAACATAGGGTTTTCGTCCTTGAATCTAGGTGACACAAGCATAGTTCCACCCCCACATTTTTGACTGGGACTAAAAGCCCCCCTCCAGCCCCGCTTCCTACGCCTATGCATACAAATGTAAAATGTGTTTAAAAGTATGCAGCTAGGGGAACAAAGACCAGTTTTAAGGGAGGCAGAGTGGCTGTAGACTATACCAATCTATACCAATCCTAGTATCAAATATTGGTTTTGTAATACAGAAAATTTTCATACGTTCAAAACCATAATCTACAGGTACGAATTAAACGTAATTTTGATTAAGGCAGCAAAGTAGCCCAATTGTTGAAATATAAGGTTCTCATAGACAGAAATAATTTTATAAGCAGTTCAAGAATCCAATTTTTGCTCAAACTTTCAACATTTGAAATGATGCAATATCTGTAACCCTTGTAATGCAGTATAATATAAAAAAATCAAGATATTGGTCAAGTTAATTGTTTTGACTTTAGTTCTTTCTTTTTATGCCAAATTGGTCTTTTCTAACATTTAATGTAACGCCTAACTTCAATAGATTTAAGGTAGGAGTGAAGTCAAAGACTATCATTGAAAATTACATTGTTGTGAAGTATCAACCATTTCTTCGGTTTGACATGTCGTTAATTTCAGAGATCCGATTATGCCCAATATGGGCATAAAGAGACAGAGGAGTTCTACAAACAAGCGGTAAGCTTTTTCGTGATGAAATTCTAAACAAAAGCGCAATCCAATTGACTGAAAATTTCGTTTAGAGCCAGCTTTGTTATCAAATACTTTTAAGCACGCAATCCTTAAATTGCGGTCACCGTGGAGGGTTTCTGATTGAGTGGGCGGTTGTAACCGTTTTGCAGCGTTTTGTGGTTTGGTTCCAGTTTATTTTATTGTCCCAGTTTATTTTATTGTGGTTCCTTTTGTAACAACTGTTTCTAAAACAATTATCAGATAGATTTTAGCTTGGTGGGTTGGTGCGCCGTGGTAAAAATACAGCATGTCCACTTTGTGATGGTCAACGTGAAGGGTATAGACTAAATCACCAATAGAACACCTTTGCATACATATTTTATAGAATATGAAAGAAGTTTTTGAACTTCGCTAACAATTTCCATGAGTCCAAAACTCACAAAACCAGGACGTCTAAGGGATTATTGCTGCCACATTTTTGACACGTAGCCCTGAAGAAGAAAAAAGAACTAGATTGAGCAATAACTTGGTAGGTAGGCGCATAGGATTGGAATTTTGAGACTAAAGCAAGGAAAAAGCAAAATCAGAGATCACGATTACAGATAAGCTGTTTTGGTTAAATTTGGTTATAAAATTCAACGTAATGAACGAGTCTAATTTTGGAACAACTTTTACAAAGGTAGCTTGCATTGAAAAACCCCATGTTCACCTGAAATTAAATGTCACCGTGCAACGTCAGTGGACAAAATTAATCTCAAGGTCGTACTTTGCGTGGGAAGTGAAAATGCATTTGTTGCAAAATTTCATCTAAAGGTGTATATCTAGGAAAGTCGTGTGTTGCATATACTCATAAAGGCAAGTCAAAGGTCAGGGTAAAAGGGTAACTGCAGAAAACATAATCTAAGAGAGGTACGAAACTTAGCAGAATTGTTATTTGCCGTAGCCTTCTAAAGAACTTGTGATCACATCTTGAATTTTAACCATTGGTGCAAAAACCTAGACTGAAGAGCATACAAAGTAACTTTTTGGTAGAGAATAATAAGAACAAAATCCCCAAACACGTTGACCACAACGGTCAACCATGACTAAGAGCGTTGAGCGGCTATACGCTATAATTCATATACCGTCTGTCAACTACTGATTCAAAATGTCAGCGATTAACAGAAACGTTTTATCTGGAATGAATGAGAAAACTGAGTAATGCAATACTAAACCCAGTCTCACTAAGGGCTGAAAGGCTGTCTGAGTTATACAATACTCATCTTGGTCTCTTTAAGGATTGAAAAGGTATCAGTGTTAGATATACTCCCATCAAAGTTGCTGACATCCTTGACCTCCCCACACCACATCAGTAGCCGAGCCGAATTAAGGACATTACAGTAGTACCAATTATGAGGCAATGCATTGTTGGTCAGGTAAATAAGGAGTCCCTGCTCAATCCCAATTTTCCCTAAACGTTGGGTTTTGGTAATTCTTGACGTGTGTTATATGCCCAAAGACAAGAAAATAGTAACTGCAGAGGTCAGAACTTATGTCAAGCTTAAAATAGCTGTTCAGAGCTTTGACTCTTTTGCTCTATTATGTAACTAAATCTTCCAGGAACCCGTCTGCAAAAGAACCAGACATTAACTGGATAAAGCTGCTTCATGAAAGAATACTACAACGCGTAACATTTGGCATTTAAATTAAAAAGTTTATTCAAAAAGACCTAAAACAACGTAATGAAAGGATTCCTGATGACCAGTCATTGGAATATGCACAACGTAGCTACAAGCTATTGAACTTGCCTACAATCCTTCCAAGGCGTTCACACTTTCCACCTTTTAATTACACATGCACGCAGGAAAACCTTATATCAAAGCGTTCCTTCGGCAGGATGCCGAAAAGGGAAATCAAAAGTCCAACCCGAGGGGGTTTTACTCCCCGGTGAATCCACGTGCTCAGAAGGAACACTTAGTCTGAATTGACCAACCTCTTTAGTCACAAGTAGAATTGGGAACAAAACACTGCTATCCTGTAACTAATAAGTGAACATCATACCGTTAGGAGTATAAAAAATTTTAAGCAAGAACAGGCCACAACCGATTTCGTTTTTTGTCGCATCCTTCTCAACATTCGAATATGACTTAAGTAATGTTTCCCTTTTTTACTTTCTGCTATTCCAGATAAGTTGTTCTCACACCTTCCCTTACTTGACTTTGTTACAATTAAGTTCACATAGTTGTAGGGAATAATATAGAAATCACCAATATTTAAGTCTTGAATGTTTTTTGTTTGGTTTTATCTTCCGTAGCCAAAGACAGCTCGACAAAGTTTGAGGTATTATGAGTATACTTTTATCGTAATATAAAATATGAAGGGAAGTATACTGGTCCAACGGAATTACATTTTTCAGCTGTCTACAATGCCTTTGTAGTATTTTCTATTTTAATTATTGAAGATAAATTGTCACTGATATTAAACAAAATAAGGACGAAGCGTTATTGCAGAACCTACCGCATGCGCTGGTCAGACCCGTGGAGGGGATAATCGAGCATGATAAATTGATGGATTTCGGATCTGAGTACAGGACTGCTATATGAAACATGTACTCATTAAGTCAGAAAAT
This sequence comes from Holothuria glaberrima, assembly GCA_009936505.3. Lineage (NCBI taxonomy): Eukaryota > Metazoa > Echinodermata > Holothuroidea > Aspidochirotida > Holothuriidae > Holothuria > Holothuria glaberrima. Next base: position 5,464 of record WURT03667872.1, on the reverse strand, counting down.
GAAGCCTGACAAACAAAGACTGAAAAGAGCTGTTTTATCTCGTCGCTCAAAAAGACATTTTGAGTTCCAATATCTCATGCTGTATATCGGTGTATCGAAGGCATTACTGTCTTGTAGTACAACAATGTGTGAATTTTAGAACATAAGAAAGGTTGTGAGGCTTTAATTGTACCTGCAATTGTTCTCTCCTATTTTGCTGGTGTTGCTGCCTTCTTGAGGTTAATTGTTTGAAATTTTACTTCTCTTCTTTCATTTACCATCTCTGTGTGAAATAGAAAGCTACATCGAAAATGTAAATAACAAACTAAAACGTGAGTAAGAACGAGTTTGTACTAAAAGCTCTCGAAATTTCTTTATCTCCACAGGGAACTAGCAATGGCTAGAAAAAATGACATGTGAATGAAGAGTATGCGAGAGGCGTCTATTAACATTCTTAAGATGAAAATCGCATCGAATACAAGTGATGTATTTTTGAAAGATGAGATGATGTAACAAAGTCTTGCAGCGATCATGCTACATTGAGGAATGTTGACGAATAGTCACAAAAGACTGTATACGAATCACTACTTACTTAAAAGGGAAATATTGTGTTTCTTTTTAAAAAAAATGTTAATATTTTTGAAACTCAATATTTATAAATACAGAATGATAGATAATTCAGAATATGGCATAGCGGTAGCTTTCTTGTTCAAATAATAACATTTGCGCAAAAAGAAAAAAAAATGGTTCAACTTCGCGTAACCCTTGTAGTGCACTATATTTTAAGGAAATAAAGCTGTTACTGGAATGTATTACAGTAAGACTTAGTGGTTTAATAATAACTATAGCTTTTTTTATTTGTTATGTCATATCATTGCATTTTAAACTCTGAGTCAGGATTTCCTTTACCCGGGGCTTTCTATGGGTGGGGAAGGCAAGGCACAGGCACTAGATGGACACAACTTGAAGGGTGACATTGAGAAGATTCAACCGAACCTTAAAGTCATACTTAAAATTGTAAAAAGAGGCCTCCACACAAAAAAGTCTGATGCTCAATTACACACACACAGATTAGCAAACAACATTTCCAAAGCACGTAATTGAAGTGCGCATGTCATACACTATTATCATCCGTGCCAAACTCCGAGGATAAAAGTGAGGGCAACCGTACGGACATCGTTTCCTTCGTTGCTTCGTGCAAATCATGCATTGTTGACCAATACAGCCTGCAGAGGTTGGTTGGGGCACTGTAGAAGATGATGCTTTAAGCCCATCCCAGTTAAAACCAGAAAGTAGGTGTAAATTGTGCATATTCGCATCGAAGGTAGTTTAAGCCTGGAGCGAATCCTTTCTTTGTCAGCTTTGTACAGGTGATGTCGTTGGGAGGAGTCTAAAGGGAAGGAGTGTCCCCTCATCTTTGAGAGATTTTTGTTCATTTACTATGGTTTAGACGCAAAATGGTACTTTGACAAATTTTCGAACTGATGATATCCTGAAAAACTTTCGCAATTAAGTGAATTTTTACTTTTGATTGACAATAAAGGAAACTGTGTCGTATAAGTGGAGGGGTAGCTCCTTCCCTGAAAAAAAAACTTGTTAAGGTAAGATAGCTCAGACGCAAAATGCGGATATCTTTGTCAAACCTTTCAATCAATTACATGCTTGGAAAATATTATTTTGTGTAATTTTGGCTGTGGGCACTCGTTATAAAAAGTGTCACGAAAATTACATGCTAGGAATGTTACGAAATACATGCTACGAATGTATGTTTCTCATGATAACACATTGCTCTAAGAGTCTCTACCGATGCGAGGTCCCTGAAGAGGTCGAAGATATACTTTGTCGTTAAAGGTCGCAATAATGTATTGTTGCCCCAATAAAGGATATAAGATATGGAATGTGTAATGTGAGGAATGCGCGCAAAGCGCGCCGAGAGTTTCATTGAAAATCATTTCCAGAATAGTGACGTCCTTATAAATGATGAGAGTCGGACCATATTTCGACAACTAAAGTAAAATTAAACAAAAAAGGAGATTTTTAGAGCAATTTTGTTAAAGCTGTCTTCTTTCTTCGATGGCAAATATATTTTAATTCCATTTAACATGTTGCTACCCTTCTTGTACAGTCACTAAAATGCAAACATTATATCCAACAACAAAGAAAAGACTTCCCTACTGTGATCCATGTGCATATTGCTCTAATATAATTTTATTGCCGGTGAGATCTAACTACATTCGATTCTATGGTGATAGACGGTCGTATTTGTTTCTAACAGAAGTTCTTATTTGACTGTTGGTAACTTTAAGTTAGACATCAACCATTACTTAATTCATTACATGTTGGTGAAACAGTTTTCTTGAGGGGTGTTTAATAAGTCAAGAACTGTAAACTGGGAAAAGTTCGTCCAGGAGACATAGTGACTATTTCTGGGAGTTTTCGTAAGTTTTGTCATTTACTTGGAGGCAAGGCTATCATATCCTGATAATTACTCTCTGTCATTCAGACGAAATAGGATTGTATGCTACTTTTTCTTTGTGGCATTAGAATCAGAACCACAAATGCCCCCGCAATACAGAGTAACATGAAGGTGAAATAAGTTTGTGTTGTGTGAACAGAAAAGAATTCAATCAATTTCATCAAATAAGACCAAACCAGATCAAATCAGATCAGATCAGATCAGAGCGAATAAAATTAAATCATTATTAGTTTGCCCAATTGTGAAGTCTAAAATACAGTGGCATCCCAGGACATTTTGAAGTAAGGAGGGATCCCGAGACATCATGTTTCGAGGGAGGGACACACCAACATGACGAACTGATCGGATCTGGCGGGGTCATGATTACCCAAAACGCTCTCGTGACGCCGCTGGGGCACAAGGATCGGTCTGAAGGCCCCCGGTGCGTCAAGGGACAATGCCTCGCTTGGTGTCCGTCCATGGGAAGAAATCCCCGGACGTTCTGGGATATTTCAAAAATTGTGACCATAAGAATGAATAATTGAATGAATAATTTATTATCTGAAAATGGATACACCCTTATGGAACCACAAAATAATACAACAATTACAATTTGACTGTCTTTTTTTTTTTTTTGTTTCCTTTTTTGTGTTACATTTTGTTTATGATTAGGGCTGGGGGGGGGGGGGGGGGGGGGGGGGGGGGGGAGACAAATGGCTTTAAGGTTTGCTGCCCAGTAGGAATTAATGTTGAGACAACTGCCTACCAGGTATGCCATTATGGAGAGGTCTAGCATGATTGCATCGAGTGTGCATCCACGGCGACGTATCCGGGGTGTCTCAGGAAAAAAAAAATTAAAAAGACTGTTTGTGCGGATTTATGGGTGCCTTAAAATTACAATTACGGCAAATATGTTTCCTGCCTTTGCATTAGTAAAAAGTGAGAAAAGGGTGGCCAGTGCCTGCTGAGGCCACCCCTGGTGCTGGGACCTGACCCGACAAGCGCGCAGAGATTGTGGTATTCAGGATTAAAAGAAATGTTCATGCAAGTATTGACATGTAGTCCTTGTGGATGTTTCACCACTTTATGACCCCTGCTGTAGGGCTTTGCTCCGCCTTTGCTATGGCCCAGGGCCAAATTTCCTCCTGGAAATTTAAGGCACTGGTATTAGAAATTAACGTAGGTTAGCCTATAAGATTTGGCTTTGTAATTATCCTGATCTGGTATTGGACTGTGGATGGCCCGTACAATTAGGACAACAAAAACCGCATTCCTTACAGTTTCAAACATAAAATTGGGCTAGGAGATAATCGCTGTTGGAATTGTATTAAATGTATTGGTGTCATGGCTGCAGTAGTCCTGTATCTCTTAAAAGACGTTGAAACATTAATTCTGGATTATATTTTTAAAGTAAGGCTGTGCTTCACAACGGTTCAGAAAAGAAGATACGTGCGAAGAGCGCCTTTCAAAGGTAGTTTTGAGAATACTTTGTGCAATTTTTGCCATTTGATCGACTTAAAAAGTGACAGGCCCTCATGTCTAAATAGCTACATAAACAGTTAATTTTTACTCAATTGTTTAATACCCCACATCTCACGAGGGGGTGGAGGGGGTACGAAAAACTTTGGCGGCGCCCTTGGTAAAATGAAACTTTAAACATTTATGAAAAAACATTTGCAGCTTAAGCAAGCCCAATTTTTAACCGTTTTACAAAGCAAGTTGATACAAGGTGAACTGAAAAAGAGAAATGCCTCTGACAACAAACAAAATGAAAGACTACGACGGACACGTGTTTACGATTCTTTGTTGCAAAATGAACAAGAGGGAAATTCATGGAGTTGCCAATCTCATCCGTCACCAAATTCTCCACAATCCTTGGGGTTAAAGAAATTTCATACTTTTACATACTGTTAGCTACTGTTATGCAAATAAAAGGCAAAAACAATTTTAGATTATTTGAGCTTTGGCCTCTTGATTTTCGACTTATGACGCCAACGATTACGGATACAAAAGAAAAATGTGACCTGTGAACTACATTTTGACCTTTGGCCCCACCGCAAACAACCAAAAAACACTACATTGAAATTATTTCTATCGTTCCTCTCATATCATGTGATTTTGTTACCTTTTTTAACACACTAGTAGGCAATTAATAAAAAAAAAATAACATTTTTAGTAAATATGAGCTTTGATCCTTTTCTCTCTGACCTGGAATCTATGACGTCATCAATTATGTATGCATGAGTTAATAATGGTCAGGTACGTACCTACCAAGTTTGAACTTCATCGGACTTGCGGTTTAGGAGGGGTTCGCGACACACTTTCTTGTTCACATACACAAATACTGGGGCACACACAGCTTCACATTTCTGATGTTACGTGAAATACAATATCTCACCTCCCTGTACATTACATGTCGAAGATGAGATAACAACAGGTCCAATGTACAGAACACCGAAAACGGTGCGTTTCAGACCACCTTTGTACCCCTTCAGCAGTGCAATGAACCAAGCTACACATTGTAAACTTTAAAAAGTGCAAGCCCCTCAGCAGTTACGCTTGTCGGACATGAATGGCAGGTGTGTGTGTGTGTGTGTTTGGGACTTTGGCAACTAAATAATTATAAGCCTGACTAAATACGCTTTCGGTGACACGGATAAAGGAAGGCCCATTGGAATAGACACATGTGATAGCGTAGGTTTTGATTTGGTAAATTATTCAGCAACAGGGAGCACCGTGCTTTGATTTATCTCATATCATGGACGTCTCCCCTCTGTAAAAGATCGTAGGACACCTTTTGCACAATGGTAGGCAGATGGCATTTGACGCGTTACTGAACTGAGGGTATGGTTGCATGTAAACACAGTAAACGTAACTGCTGATTTTTTGTCGAAATTTTTAAATTAATATAATAATATTAATATAATATTATTTATAAATGTATATTTATATGTATAAATATATATATATATATATATATATATATATATATTTGCCTAAATCCTACCTTAGGTGGACAAAAAGTCGTCT
>WURT03667850.1:0-17617 GCA_009936505.3 Holothuria glaberrima | reverse complement strand
ATTTTCTATCACAAATGTTTCTCTAACTATCAGAAATTTCGCAAATCCTTCGCAAACTTTCAAAATTTTCGCGCGCTCCAAACCTTACCACAGTTTTGTTCTTATTATGAGTATTTTCCGATAGCAACTCCTAGAGAAGCACAGCAGCAAAAGTTCAAAGCTGTTTAGTACGAATTACCAGGTAAAAGACTGGCTTTTTGGGTGGCATGTATGTTTGCAACGGTTTGGCAATTAAAAGTGTTCCGATGGAGATTCTGCATGTAGTGTTTGTCGTGGAAATCTGACTTAACGAAAAGTTTAGGCGCGCTTCGCGCGCATGCATCACGGTTTGCATTCCATCTCATGACCATTATGAAGGTAATATTTCATGCTACTATTCTGATCAGAACAGTTTCAAAAAGCAGACATTCATCTCCAAACATCTGTAGGGGCCTTCCATCAGTATGAGATCTTTCGATCTAATTTGTAGCATGATGTGAAAAGCTGGAACTTGAAAGTACGTCCTTGCCGTAATAAATTTTTCAGAAATTTTTACCGAGCGCTTCGCGGGCAGCCATTATCGGTATAGATGGTGGTTGTTAATACACATACGACGAAAAGCATTTTGGAACGCGCTTGTTAGTCCTTCACCCCTTTTGCTATATCTATCAGGGAGGCCTTACATCACATTCCTGCACCTCTCACTCCCGCCCATTCCCCATTGCTGGGAGCTTGCTGTTCGTCTAGATTTTCGTTCAAAATTAGTAAAAATACGATAGTTGTAAAGTGCTCGGCATCACACTCTATATTTTGGTTTGGATGTCAGGTAATAAGCAATCATGGCGTATTTAGAAGGCCATTGGACCATGGGGCCCTTCACTGATGCTGTTTTTTACGGTACCTAAAATGCGATTGTATGTAGGGATACCTAATTCTTCAAAAAAATTTCATAGGGGAGGGGGACACGGAAGGGGACACCACCTTACCTTGGACCCCTCCCCCAGATCGGGGATCGCACGACATACTGCATGACAACCCGTTAGGAAAATCCTGACTACGTATTCACCGCATTATGTCATTGCCCTATTGTATGAAATTGATCCGGAGCTTCCGGGAGGCCCTATACACAAAAGGTGTATCTGCGAGACTTAGAGGAGGAGGCTTCAGGAGGTTTGCTGAGTCTCATCTTTCACCTAACCAAAAATTAGAATTCACTAAAATTATGGACATTTTCCAGTCACATGTGAACAGCTCCAAAAATATCCAAAAGATAGCACCAATTTGCATTTAATCAACTTTAAATTAACAAAAATTATCTCAAAGGGGAGGGGGTCCCCCTCTCCTTAGACCCCTCACCTAGGACGGCAACTTTATGTCGTGACAAAGGATGGGTCCCCATTGCTGTACAAAAAAAAATAAAAATAAAATAAAATAAAAACACAGAGCACTTAAAAAAATGGGTGCAGTTTACGCGGCATCGGTGGTGCCCCCACTCACCTAAGTCTGGCGGCGTCACTGCCCCTCGATCCCATCCGAGAAATTTTTGATGTGATCTGTAGCTGCCATATGGTGCAGCATGTCCAAATTTCATGAGAAAAATTACTGGAAATTTTTTACGTTATTTCACGAGGAAAATGCAATGGTTTTTATCTTTGAATATAGGGGTAGAGGTGAAGACTAGGAAGCACATATTAGCGCATATCACTTCCACCCTGCAAAGTTTGGATCTGGGGAACTTTAATCCAGCCCCTTCTAAGGCTTCTGTACTCCTGTGCCTTAGTGTCAACATTCGTACGTAGCTGCAACGCACGTCCGGTGTTCCCCAGAAAATGCTTCACTCTTCAACACGACTGTGCACTGTGTGACTGGTGTACAAGGTATGTGATTCATGTCGATTTGAGTAAGCCTATCCCTGACTCTGCACGAGATCTCTGAAAGTTATTATATTTTTGCCCGAAAATCGCATGTATAAGCACGACTACCACCAGTTTATTGTGACCTTTGTGTGAATGCATGCACTTCGATATGCTTTGTTACAGCACTTGAGAAACTTGCACCACGTTTAAAAGCCAGTGAATATGAATATTGAACGATTTGTGACGTTTCGTGTCGTCATTATTATTAATATTAAGGGTTGCCAAGTGGTTCTACTTTATCACTTCCCATACTCTTCAACTAAACGTGTATTGCTTGCAGTCATTATGTAATCAGAGCACACAGAAACCAGACAATCCATGTACACCATTCCACTGTACAGTGATTGTTCGAGAGTCCCTACTTAAAAGAGGCAGATAATTATTCGCCAACCAATTCCATCACCACTGTCATATTTAATACTACGGTTACGCCCTATCCGCCTACCGCAGGAACCAAATCCGCTACTACAGAATTGCCATACTAGTACAACCGAAGTCCGCGCACAGTGGCGTATATACATGAATTCGCAGGGGGTGTGAACTTTTTTGTGACCAACTTCATTTCTTGGAGACCGACTCCCATTGACATTGTTGAACGATCCGAATTTCCTAGATAATTGCAATTTACAGGACGGTAGTAATAACATAGGCGTAGGAAGCTGTTCAAGACTGGGAGCTGAACCTTGTTTCGGATAGCCGTCCTGGGGGAGGGGTCCAAGGGGAGGGGATGTCCCCCTTTGGAAAGTGTTTGGATATTTGAGGGTCCGTAGATGCAATTTGGTGCATCAGTTAATACAAATTTTAAGGTAAATTACTGCAAATGTTTTAGTTCTTAGCCCTCTGGAAAAGTTTGGGATATTTGAGGGTCCTTAGATGCAATTTGGTGCAACATTTTGGACAAATTTTAAGGTAAATTACTGCAAATTTTTGACATTTCTTACAGAAGAGACAAGTAAGGAGTTTTCATCCTTGGAAAGTGGGGGGACTGAAGCATACTTCCGTCCCACAAATTTCCCTGGGGCTGTCGCCCTCCACCCCATCTCCCGCTTCATACTCCTTTGAGTAATAATCATAGACGTAAGGGACTCTTCCAATTTAGGGGGGCAGAAAATTTTTTCGCCCGAATCTCAAAAAGTTGCCTGAAATTCGTTGCAGTTCAGGTACACATAATAGAGCACTGAACCACTACATGGGCTCGAAGCGAGCGAAAATTTTTGCATATTTTTCGGGCATTCGATCAAAAATTCGGGAACTCAGTAGAAAATTCAGGCAAACTTTTCACTTTTACTTCATCTCTGCCGGAATTTCAATTTGAATAAGGTTTCAAATGTTGTTCATGTCTGGTCTACTGTTACAAAGGCATATTGAACTGGATTTGAGATCGACTTTTAGGCGCTCAGGGACCGACTTCTGATTTTCACCCCCACACACACACTCCGTATTTTCGCCCCTGTCCGAGCATCACCAATCAAGACTAGAGATAATTGTTTATATAGTAAATAATTGTAAACAGGCCTAATCTAAGATTTAATATTTTTAAGTATTAAGGAAAGGGGGGGGTGTTTAAATTATAATCAAGTTATCGAATTTTAATCTCGTCCTTTTGTGATCTTTCGCCGTTTTTGGTTTGCATGCCATATCGAGCCGTGACAATATGTATATATATACGTTAGACTTAATATAGCGCTCGATGTGACATAGTCAATTCACAAGCACTTTCAAAATAATATAATTTAATATAGATTCCATAAAAAGACAAAACTTGATTGAGATATAACTATGAGATTGAAAAAGTAAGTCTTTAGTCCAGCTTTAAATTTTGAAGTAGCTGTGACTTTCTGAGAGAGTGGAAGAGAATTCCAGAGGCTAAGTTTTCTATTCATTTCTAAAATCCTCTTTCAGTATAAGGCAAGTGCCTATGTTTGAGGAATTGTCCTATGGTCTTTGAGCGACTATTTAATACAGCGTTGACTGACTCATATATATATATATATATATATACATATATATAAATATATATATATACATATATTTTTCAAAATATGTCAAGTACGTTGATTCCAAAACCGGATTTAAGGCACCATGGCTGCCATGTTTTCTTAAGATAATGTTATTGAGTTGTTAACCTGAGATAGTACTGTCTGAGATTGTTGCTCTTCGCATAGCTTCGGAACATTCACTATGGCAATATTTGTATAGCCTATCAAAAAAATCTGGATCTAAAGAATACTGCCGATAATCTTCACTCATTCGATTGCACGCATGTCATAATCGTATAGCCTGGGCGATATCTCTAGGGGCAGTTTCATGACACTATTTAAGCGGAGCGGCAAGTGGCGTGCCCATAGATAGTTAAAAACCCGGAAGGACTCTTCCTTTTTCACCTGTGCATGAGTGCCATCCTTGGGGAGGTTGCTGAGGGAAGGGGTATATGTAAGGCATGGATTATATGTAAAATTGTGCTATCATTTGTTAAGCTTTGAATTGATTATATCTTTAAAAATTGTCGTTAAGAGTGATACTCTTTCTATTTTTTGTCTGGGCGTAGGTCAAGAAGTGCCCTTTAAGAGAAGAGGATGGCACTCTATATACTTTGAAAAAAATCTTGTTTTTGTGGGTAGCTTAGATGCAAAATAGTCCTTTATTTGGTAAAGCTTTGTGGATCGTTGAACTGATTATTTTTTAAGGAATCCTCATTAGTAGTGATTTTTTCGGTTGGATGTAATTGAAGGGATAATTCTCGGTGGAAGGAACTCTACCCTTTGAGGATTATTTCTTGTTCTAAGTTTTCCTAGATCTGAAATGGTGTAATCTTTGTTAAAGCTTTGGACTAATGACATGATTTAAAATTTTAATTATATACTGAATTTTTCGGGTGTGGCATGGCATTCCTTCAAGACTAGTATCCGATGCGGGATTCTCTCTAGTCCTTTAAGTACGCCACTGGGGGGCCATCATTGGTTGGTACGTAGCCGTAGCATAGAACTCATAGGCGTAGGAGGCGGGGGAAGGGGACATACTGCCCCTCCCAAAAAATTTTCTGAGCCCGAAAATTCGAGCAAAAAAATGACCAAAATTCGGGCACAGAACAGGTGAAATTTCGGCAGAGATGAAGAAAAGTGAAAACATGGCCCAAATTCCTACTAAATTCCCGAATTTTTTATCAAATTCTCGAAAAAAGTGCAAAAATTTTCGCGCGAAGTGTAGCTATTTGCCAGTATCACCTCTATCAGACTTTCGACTTTCGAAAAGGCTCTGACATACATACACAGACCTAATCACTTCCTTATCCAAATTTCATAAGATATGAGAAAACTTGCTAATGGTGTATGTAATCTAACAATTTACTGTTCACTTACTTCGCGCAGTGTGGTTCTGATTTACCCCAAGAACTGAGTAAAAGATTCACTTAAACATGCAAGATGAAAAGATTTCCTAAAAAGTAAAAATTCTTGGAAATATATCCAACTCAAATTTAGCAATAACCGTAGCACCATTTTGCACTTATCCCACCTTACGTGAGCAAAAATTTTCCAAAAGGGAGGGGGACGCCCCCTCCCCTTAGACCCCTCCCCAAGGACGGAGATTCGCATGTGGTGAAAATTCCCCTTCCCCCGTCGTTGGAGATGGATCCGCGTCCTTGACTTTGGCAACTTTTTAGAGATTCGGGCAAAACTTTTCTGCCCCCCAAATTGGAGGAAACCCGTACGCCTATGATAGAACTACAAGAAAATGTTCGGTCGAAAGTCTCCCAGATGGGAAGAAATGACACATTTGCAACCTTAAAAGCTGCATCTAAAAATTCTTTTCTTTTAAATTTCATGCTTTAGAAACAAATTTAGACTGAAGAGGAAAAGTTAGATTTGCTTTGAAGGGAAAATGCAGCCACCCCAATTTGAATGAGAGATCCCTGGTATTCTATTTTATGATTGGCTTTTGAGGATCATGTTACAATATGTTTCTCACTGAGTTGTGAAAATCACGTATAAAATAACTCCTAGGTTTTCTTTGACTATGCACATTTATGTTCAAATATATCAGGAAAGATAGGCTCCTTGAAGTGCAATAAGAAGACGTTTTTGAGATTTACTGTTGTTTCAAAATAAGTTTGCGGCGACTGCTTATGCCCTTCGACGTAAAAGTTTCTTTACCAGTTCATTGAGTTTTGCTAATAATTAAAGGTAACCATGGGCAATTTATCTTTAGCCAGCGTATATGCTGGCCTGTATTCAAGCAATATATCTTGTAGGCCTATAGGAAGAAGATAGTTGATTCGACAGGAGGAGCAGCCCGCATGAAAATGCGTCCCGGCTGGGTCCGGGGATCTCCCTGGGAAAATTTGGAAAGAAAAATAGACCTTTTATGCGATTTTCAGGTTTTGGGGGCCTTGAAATTATAACTTGGACAGCAATATTTTCAGCATTTCAGTATCTTTTCTCAAGTAGGTCAACTTTCAATTACGATTTGGAAATCTCAGGGGGCAGTTACCCCTGCTCCGCAGGCAACAGCCCTCTTATTTGTCCTCTTTATTAGTCTGGTATCCGACGAGTACATTCGTGTTGGTTTGCTGGTACGGCCTGCTTGCAAGGGCTTCAACGAGAACTGGGAAATCTTCCTCAAACGAAGATGGTTGGTCCGAATAGTGTTACTTACAAGAACACTTCTATTTTCTGATCTATCAAGAACCAACAATGTTTGTATGACGTTGTCTGGTCGATGTCATTTGCAAGAGTTAGAAATAGGATTCTGAAACACAAATGTTTAGTTACATTTTCTTAGTTCGGTTTTCATGTGTTGCCAGTGTGGTGTCCAGAATGTTCTAAATAACAGCAAATCCCTCTCTAAACCATAAATTTAAACTAGTTTCTTCGTCTTTACCATGAGTGCAAGTTCGACACTAATACTTCAGACTGCCGAATTATTGCACTTTGAAACACGAAAATCTACATCCATCAGTGTAGTGGTACTATTCTTGAAGAGTACTCAATACTAGCGCACTTTTTAAACACTCGTACTCGGTCAGTTATTGACATTTCAAAGTACTTTTACTACCAAAAAGACTTACTCCTACAGTGTGGATTCAAAGGGTCACAAGGTCTTTCTTCCTTGTAATCATTCTGATGATGACAAGTAGGCTAATGATTAATTCGAGGCAAAAAGTCATTGGCAATTCTGTTTTATACAACAAAACCCACAGAGATGTTCAAGACATGTGTTTGATTCAAACTACTTGATTGTCACCGTATTAAAAACAATTCAGAATGAGAACAACACCATGTCACAGATTTAAATGGTAGGCCAATATTTACAAAGCTATCATGTTTGTTAACTGACAATTTGCCCTGCGTTCGTGCAGGGAGTTGCAGCTCCTTGTTTCGTGTAAGCAGGCTTTGCCAGGAGTTCTGATAAAGGGGGCACCGGCACCCACAGGGGCACCGAACAAGGGTTATGTTTGTAGTCAGTGGTGCCAACACATGAAAACCAGTTTACGGGAACCACATGGAATAATATCTCAAGCCTACCGCAGATAGCTGAACGCTGTCGGTTGTACGTGTACATATGCGTGTTAAGCGCGCGAAAATTTCTCCATTCTGTTGGGAATTCCTCCTGCTTTTGTAACTACAGAGACGAGGAAAGTCTCTAAAATTGAAGGGAACAAAGCTATGATCACGATACTTCTTCAGCTCCGCAAGAGCAGGTGTAAAAGGATAAACTGTCCTGGTGTCCGTAGGCAGTCAGGTGAGAAGTTGAGTACTTAAAGAACGGCGAGGGGACAAGGGACTGCCATAAGGCAGGCTTCATGTGGTCCAGTATAATTTTGTAGTATCCAGAGGGAAATTCCCCGAATGTCCGAGGAATTAACAAAATGGGAGCAGGACTTTGAATGACAGCGAGGGCACACCAAGCTCTTCACAGTTTACAATTCAGATGGTAATTATCGTATTTTTACTTTGAACGAAATTTTGCATGAAGGGAATAGGTAACTATTTTGATAAATTTGTGGTACGAGTAAATTTAGCTTCAAATGCATGTAGTCATCACGTTACGCATGTTACTCGAGGTATTAGATTTCCCAAATAAATTACTTCCTAGCCACTCCCAAACTCTCTTAAGCCCCTCCTACTGCAGACACAAACCTAGTACATTGCTTAAGGTCAAATCCTGGTAGACATACAGGGCCATAATTTGTAATTAGATGCCTCTCTGTGCATGTCGTGTGACGTGAGCTCAGACTCTGCACCTTGTGACTTTGATGTCAGTCAAAGACCCCGTTTCTCCATTTGAGAATTTTACCAAGACGTCGGACGACGCCGGTAGGGGGATAGACCCCTACCACCGTCCTAGACTCACAAAATATGATGTTGCGTCTGAATTAAGATTCTTCCAAATGGTAATAAAATGGGAACAGAACTTCTTATCGATTCAATTTCGTGTTTCTTTAGAATCACACGAAAGAACAATAGTCTAGTTGTGGAACCTTTATCTTTATAAAGCCAACACACCTCAAACGGGTGTTTAGGCTAAATTTTAAGAAATATGTTACTGACAATGGGAGAGCGTGCAGCCCACGAAGATTTTTGTAATTTCGGGGAAAATGTTACAGAAACCAAAATACGTTCATTATTAAACCAATTTGGGGATTATTTTGGGCAAAAATTGCCTGGAGTCATATCGAAACCACCGTTTACAGGTAGTAAAGATTTATTTTCTATCAAGTTTTGCCACGAGCCTGCGTGTGAGTTAACAAGCAATGAGCTCCTTATCAGATCGTGATCAAATTCTCCATGTAAATGTACTCGTCATTAACATTTACTGCATGGATCACTGCCGTAAGATTCATACGAAAGGAAGGAAACTCGGCGGTTATTTCAGACAAAAATACTTCAAGAATGTGTAGCAAATACGACTAGACACAAAGAACTCGTTTAGAGGACAAATATTTGATTTACAAGTACATCAATTACACCATACAAATGACAGAGTCCCAGATTTTCTGTCTGGTATTTTATATAACAGGCAATACGTATCCTATCTAGCTTACATCTTACCTTTTACTTTCAATCACTTACAGGCCATACAATATTTAGTCCGTGGGGCTTCGGGAGAGGGTCCAGCGCCCGGGCTGCGAGGAGCACTTTTCACAACTCCCGGAAAATGGGATTTCATTCGTTGGCGGTTTTCAGGCTGTTCGCTAGATTCTGTTTCTCTCCTTAGATCGCAACGATAGCCAAAAATTGTGGGATTATTTCATCAGTTTGCCGTGAACCGGAACTCTGTGTGGTTGCCCATCCTTGGCGCTACAGCAGGCAGTTGCTATTTGACAAATAGCAACTCCCTGATAACAGTGATACCAGGGGTGGCGCCAGGACTTGACCGACAGCGGGCCCAGCAACCCAGAGGCCCCGATGCCATCGAGGGGTTGGTGAGGGGGAATTTAATGAAAGCTTTGTACTATACCATGTCATGGCATATATTGCATGAAATTTGTATATACTAGAGGAACATAGTTCTGCTAATTTAATGGTTTTCCCGGAATCTAAACTGTTACATTGCAATCCGCGCTGGTAAGCCTACACTTAAAATAATCTGTACTTATTTAAAGCAAACATAGGTCAATGGCCCGGGCAGGGGCCCTATCCAGCATAATTTACAGTTTACTTCTCTCCTCGAGTCACTAGCCGCACCGCAAAACAGACACAAGAGAACATTATCTAGATTTAGCGAAATGAGAGGAAATTCCCGATTTACATAAATCCATGTATTTTACTTATTGAGAAACTTGAAAAGGTGAAAAGGGTTCAACTACAATAGCTGTAATTAACGGAACTGAGGAAAAGTGGGCAAAGCGTACCAAAAATTTGGGGCTTTATCGCAGAAGTGGCCCTTTTGAAAGCCAAAATAAATAAACCGACCATGGGTGCCGACAGAATTTTTCAACAGGACGCCGGTGTTACGGCTTGAATGTAGCATGCAAACCAGTTACAGTAAAAGATCACAGAAGAACGAGATTAAAATTCTGTTGACTTATGATTTAACCCCCTTTCGTTAATTCTTACAATTATTAAGTCTTACCTTAGGACTGTTTAACCTACAGTTATTTACTTAATATACTTTTCTCTAGTCTTGACTGTTGATGCGCGAACTTCGTAGTATCGTCTCTATAGTAGTGGATTTGGTTTCTGCGAAAGGCAGGTAGAGCGTACTCGTAATGCTAGACACAACCACGGACCGGTGCTTGAATTCGTTGACGAATACTTCTCTCTTTCTCAAGGCTGCTGTGTGTAGTAAAGGCTGTTCTCGAACGAGCGGACAGTTCACCAACAATGAGATGAAAAAGTAGCAATAACGATGAATGATAAAATAGCATAAGGTACGTAGTTACAGCAAGTGTAGCCTCTCTATAGGGGGTACACCACCATTACTTCTCCATTGACTTACACACTCTTTTTCTCGGTTAAATGCCCCCTACAACCTTGTAAAAGTTCACAGTCCACACAAGCTAACCTCAAATGAAAGCTGACGAGTTGGTCTATCATGGCACAACAAATTTACCATAGCATGACCGTTTAGATTTTGAGCTACAAGGGGATGAAGTTTAGAGGGCATACACCCACCCATATTAATCCGCAAGGTGACGGAAATCGATCACCACTTTCTTCTAACAATTTTAAAAACGATCTGAATCATTTTCAATCGATCCAAATTTTGCACCACCCATACATTAACATGCCCTCTTTTATATTTAGGAAGAATCAGCATCAAGGGATTACCTTAACATGAGTAATTCCCAAGTAAAGAGGACCTAAGAGGACCTAAAATTGACGGTATACTTTGGTACTGCTTTTCTCGAGTGGGCTGTTTGGGCTATTGGTGGTGTGCCCCCAATAGTAATGCGTCTGGTCGATCTACGTCGTTAATCTATCTCTCGGTCCTGTTATTTCAAGAGTTTCCTTTTATACTCAGCAACTATTGTTCGAGAACCCTCTCAAAGAGTGAATTCTAGTATGTTCTGACACACAATACATTTATTTCGTCGAAAGGAAGATTCCAGAGACGATCACCGCTAAATTTAGATTTTCGAATTAAACATTTCTTTCATAAGGAAATCGAACCTCCTCCAAGTAGAAGCATAATTCTAGAAAGACTCGAACAAATGGAGCTTTCTGGAGCTTTCGTTCGTTGACTCAACGAAAGATTCGAACAGGGATTCTGTAGAGGTTATAGACCGTGTCGGGGATAACATACATTGTATCGAAACCACCTGGGCTACGAGATGAAACAGCCAAACTTTGCCCCGTGAATCGCTCACAAACTGACCGTACCGCATGACACACACAAGAAAACAACAACTAGGCTCTGCCATATGGGATGAAATTTACAACCTCTTCACAAACTTTGCACTCTGCCTACCTCTTACTTGGTAAGGTGGACAGGACTTGTAATATCTAGCTATGTGGAATGGAACTATTGAAGAAACTGAAGTCACTCTACATGGCGGGCAGCACGCCGAAAATTGTGGGTACTTATTAGAGAAATTGTCCTCTTGAGACCTAAAAACGAACAGATAAAACGTCGGCGCGACTAGTCGCCGTCGGGGACTGCATACTTTATCGTATCGACTGAGACTCCACGGCTAAGATGCCCCCACCTGGCGTCATCCCTTAGTAATATTGACATGCAGCACCGTCCTTAAAACAATTTACAATTTTCGGCTAAGTCAAGACACACAGACAAGAAAAGGTGAAGTATCGGCATACTATCTCGCTTTACTGTACGGTGGAAATAACATGCTGAATACGGATCACTGTTTCTCAAATCACGTGTGAATAGCAGGCTGAATCAAAATGAGCTTACGGACTGATGACACAGTTTTCCGGTTGTTTCTCGTCACTGGAGAAGGTATTTGAAAACGGCACAATTCTTAATTTCCTAGAAAGTAAGAAGAAATGTGAAAACAGCATTTTTTTTAAGTTCACAATAAGTACGAAGGTATGTGAAAACGGTTCAGCCCTTAACTTCATGAATGGAAACCAACGGTTATACTACACTCTTGTAAAACATTTCCGACAAGGCCCTGTCGCTCTCGTAGCTCAGTTTTAATACAGTCCAGATCGCCATGAGATATTGAAAAAATATTGGATGAACGTCTGAATTTCGAGTTCTTTGCAGAAAAATTCCCCTCCACTCGCCAGTAGCCTCTACTTTTTCAAGCTAAGTCGGTGCCATCGTCCTTCCCAGGCCCACCGTATTCCAGTTACTCGCAGAGGTCGATACTTACCCATTTGTTACCCTCAACTTAAGAAAATGCATTAAAATTAACTAACCATAGTAAATTTTTAATTTCCCGCCTTAAGACTGAGATCACACGACATTATGATCACGGTAAACATAGCAGTTTATTTGTGCCGATATTGCAAGTAGCCCATATTACCGGTACCGATATTCCTGTTCTCAATAACGGCTGATCCCGATATCTAAGCCTTCTGCAACGTACCATAGGCTACGGAGCAACACAATGAACTGCCCTTTCATCTCGATGACGTAAAAGATTGGATCTTTCATTCGAAAATGCTCAAATAGTGTACCATTTTTTATGACACATGGGCGATGAATACCGGTAAGGTAATATCGGTATTTCAGGCAAATTTTGCCGATACTGATACAGGATCAATTTTATGAGTATCGGCCGACAACGATGGTGAATACCGATAAATGTTCCAACACTAGTCGTCAAGTTTTCGCTACTCTCAGCAATGAGCCTAGGACTACAGTCTATAAAAAAGACGATTGTCCAACCTTGATTGCTACGAAGACCACTGAAATAAAGCGAGCCTAGCTGAGAAGGGGCAACTTCCTGTGTGCCACGTCAGATGAATGACGACAGGACTCAGTCGGTTACAGTTACCTTACGATTATTTTTGCTAGTCACAACAATCATAAGGAAAACAAACAGCCTCTGAAAATAAACAACAAAAGTGATTTAGTGAGCGAATTCATATACATGTACTGTAATAACTTTTCCTGACCCTTCACCATAATTCAGTCTAGATGCTTAATAACATATAATTAGTAAAAACTCAAAGTACAGTCACCCATACTGTATATGACACTGATCACAGATACGCCTTCTTAGGTTCTGCAACTATAGTACCTGTAGTACAGAGCATCCTAACTTCTCCCCCAAACAGCAGTATAGCTCTCCCACTCATCAATAAATGGGGTTTTATATTTCTGAAATCAACAATATACAGGTAAAACTACGTAACCCAAGGAATCCAAATAAATGATACACAATAATTACGACTGGTACCTAAAACATTAAACAAAAGGGGTAATTGTGACCCAGCACAAGCAGATGATTTACCCTGACAGAGTTGGTTGGAGGTATGTAATTCAATTAAATATAAGACCAATGTTAAGGCTCCTATCTGGAATACAGTACTATATTACAAAAGAAATAAGTGGGACTAGTAAAATGACAATCAAGGAGCTCAAAATCACAACTCAGATCATGTCATTACAGCATGGAATAACAGTATCTGCACTTCAAAATAAACCTCAAGTCTTCCCAGTAAGGGTATGTTCCCTCTGGCATAACATAAACTAGTCATTAGAATGGAGTTGTTAACATATCATTGGCTAAGGAGAAGCTTGGGGAACATAATAAAAAGCAGTTCTACATTATGACTCACCAGACCAGCAACCAAGAGTCATGACCTTAACTCAACATAAGTGTTGATCAACACAATTACATTTCCATCCTAGGGCTGAAGGTACATCGAACCTATAAGGGTACAATAATTACAGTTGATGGTGATCCTGGTTTACACAATACACATGGTTGCCCACTCCCACTCTAATGTAAGAGTGGTCACAATGCACAATATAGTGTGCAGAGTGAGGCTTACACTCTTCCACTCCACAAATCTCATAGCTCAAGCTTAACAGTGCAATTCAAATCACAACACAAAATTCAATACACTGCATCATTTACAATTTACACTTACTAGTAGAAATTTAAAATATGTACAGCAAAATTGGAGGAATATCTTGTCAAATTTCCTAAGTGAAGAGATGTATATACATAGACAAGGAATTGTAACATTCCATGATTTAACACAAGGTTTGATAACAGATCTGACACTGCCCGAAAAAGTACCACAACCACCATTAATTCATCCCACTACACAGGTACATTAGGCTTACGACTATAAGGCAACAATGCATGCATGGCCTAGAAATCTTGCATTCTACAGCAAAAAACAATATCTTTCATTCTGGACACCCTCAACTGCAGCCCTACTGACTGACTCATCGCTTAAAACTCTGTATGCACAAATTATAACAGCTCATAATACACTATGGCCATCAATTACTACCTCAGTCTGTCTTTCGCCACACCGCGAAACTGGACCCTGCATTAACAGTATTCCTCTTACCTCAGTTTACAATACATCTAGGCAACATGCCTCTGTTGAGTGCAACTTCCATCTCTACATTAACACTTAAATTACACTTGTCATTCAATAATAGAAGTATATGATTTAATTTAATTTTATGGTAATAATTCACCATTAAAACATCTGAATAAACCCTTCAGCTGCAAAACCCTCAATCTGGCACAGAAAAAATAAAATTCTTTGCAATTTCTGGCCCATGCTTTGACACAGTCTTCTCACTCTGAAGTCTCAAGCAGAAATGACAAAGGGCCCAAGCTACTGCTGGTGAAGTGGGTCTGTTCACACAGTGTAGGAATAATCAATAATTACTAGTAAGCTTACCAAAATCTATGAATGTTGGGGCCATTGACCACAATACTGAGTTTTACTCAATCAAGCTAAAGGGTAATTATACAACTCACAGCTGGCTTAAATCAATTGATTTTGTTAGGGTCTATTTCACCTGAGGTTGTTTGAGATCAGACTTTTCACCCCTTATGCAGATTTGTGCACACCGTACACATCCTGTCTCTTCCCTCCAAAAGGAAGTAGATCTGACAGACCTCAAAGCATCCCCTTTGTCTCCTCAGGAGCACCTTAACAAGTCTAAATATAGAATGCCTTGAGTAACATCAAGCCTTGAGTAAGAGCAAGTGTTCTAATCTCTAATAGGAAGGGCACTATACAGGAGGAAAAAATCTTTCTTTGCATAGAGAGGACCCTAGAACCAAAAAATCCACTTTATCACACTACCCTGTACGGAACCCTCAATTCCTGAGTAATTTTAAGCTATTCTTGTAATCTGTGACAGTCATAAACTAGAAAACGTGGTTACGGCACATAACCCCACTGGACATGACCACATATTTATACGCACAATTTATGATAGTGAGTTATGTTTGACAATTGTCTGTTTATATGTGGTCTTGAAATTTTCGTTTGAACTATTGGAAAGTATAAATGCAAGGTAAAAAAAAAAAGACATTCAAAAGAAATATACAACAGGTGGACACTTTGTGTTATAATGACGTTTTTCCATTTAGAAACTCTGAATGTTGCAAACCAATAAATGCATGAGCAAATTTTAAAGTTGTTATAAACACAAAAACACCAAAATGTGTTTGATTGTTGAAGAAGTGATGACTTCCACCAAAGACAATCACGTTTCTATAGTTAAATTAAGTAAAACAATTACTAATTCATAATTGAGACCAATAGAAAGAAAAAAAGTAACATTTTGAAATATTTATGCTGTTCTTTGATTAAAAAGGGTAAGGTTTGAACATGGATAAATGGTTTTCACTGGAGTATAGTGATGAGTTGTAAAAGTTAAGGGAAAATAAGGAAAAAGCTCAAAACTTGATCACTGTTACTAAGAAGACACATGTTCTGGTATCATGTAATATAACTCGTACCCATGTAAACATTTGGAACGTTTCCTTACAGGATGATATGAACTATTATATAACACCTTATTAATTCCTCTACATCTGATTGGAGGATTGGTGGTCACATGTCATAGGTTATTTCACACTATCAAAAGATCGTGTGTTATCCATCGTGGGTTAGTCTAGAATATAGCGCACGGTCTTTGGCCCTCTCCGTTCATTGAGTCAAAATTTGACCAAAATGTGGCCCATTTAGGAAGTTAGGTGTTATATGAAGCAAATAATGTAGGCTATGTTTTCCATTCGTGCGATAGTATGAGTAATTTCATTCGTTGAAAGATGAAAGTTCTATCCAACTCGGCTTCGCCTCGTTGAATAGAACCTTCAATCTTGTAACTCATGAAATTATTCATACTATCATACTCATAAACATTCATTATTTCTATGCTAACGTAAACAGGTAGACAGCTAAATGTCTCTTTTACAGTTTTTAAAGCATGATACAATGGGAACTGCGATAATTAAGTTTGTTATTGATCGTTCTCGTACTTCTCTGATGCTACGAAAGCAAAGTGAATCATGTTGAGACTAAATGCTCTCCAACAAGGCTTTCAGTAATTGATATAAATGTTTATACTTTGGGAATACTATTGTTGAGAAAACTGTTGGCGGATACATAATCTCCAATGTCTAGTACGTAACGTTTACTTACAGTATGATATGAAATACCAGTACTAAAGTAAACATCGGAAGATCTTTTAAGTTTTTTACAGTCTTTTGAACATGATAGGATGGGAACTATAATAATCAAGTTCGTTTGCATTGTTTAGAGATCATCCCAGACTTCTCTGATGCTACAAAAGCAAATTGCATCTACTACAAGTAAAAACTCTTCCACAAGGCTTACAGTAATTGGTATGAATGATTATACTATAGTATTGTAATTTCTATGAAAGCTGTTTGCGGATTCATAATCTCAGGTGTTTAGGCATCTGAATCAAGGAGGTTAATCCGTTGTGCATAGAGATACGATGACATCATTTTGGATGTGAAATGAGACTTTTAACGGTAAGTCATCTTGAAAGGAAGTCTGTAGTTCTCGCAGAGTTGTAGTTGATGGCAACAGTACCATTTGTCGGAGAATGTCTTCTGAGGCAAAATATTTTCGGGGAATATCATTCTCAATGCTTAAAGCAATGAGTTGGATTTCAACAGAAATTGATGGAGAGTCTTTGACCCGAAGGCACTAAGCAAAATGCAGAATAACATTAAGGAGATACAGATAAAAATTATGGAGTTACAGATAAAAAATCCTTATGGTTAGGTACTTCCATTGTTCTAGAATATAGGGATTTTTGAATACTTCGATAAGGCTATGAGCTGGAATCCCTTAAAGATAAGATGGAATGAAGTTGAATTGACATGACTGACAGCTGACGGCAGTGATGATTAAAGTTCAATATTGATTTGATCTATACACTCATCAGTAAGATGAATCAACAATTTGTGAATCAGTTATAACGCATTCTAATGCAACATTTTATGGTGAAGGGTGGTTTTCCAACCTAGGATGTTCATTTGAATGACACTGAAAACTTTCAAAAAGGTCAGAGGTAAAATCAAAATTGTAGACTGCTGTTAAATTAAATTGTGAAAACAAATTAACATACTGTAATGGTAGTGTTCAGAGTTGATGCTACAAATGGCTGAGGGTAGTAATTACTTAGGGGATAAAAGCAGGGTGCCCGGTCTTAAATGTGATTTGAGACCTCCGATGACGTCATCACAGAGACAGCGGACCTCGGCTATTGCCTCGGTCCGCTCAGCCTCTGTGATGACGCCATCGTCGGTCTCAAATCACATTTGAGACCGGGCACCCTCGCATTTATCCCCT
>WURT03667839.1:0-11438 GCA_009936505.3 Holothuria glaberrima | reverse complement strand
TATCGATCGGCATCACCGACCAGTTCAATCACAGCACAACCCGAAAATGACGACGTCTGTGATAATTTTGACGAAAACGATATGACAGATACGGAAAGTCCCTTTCAAGAGAACGTTTACACCGATCACCCCGAAAATGTCCAACCAGGACAGAAGAGGAACTCTCTTGGCGAGAAAAAAATCAGTCGTGACATTGTCAAAGACACGAATGTAGACAACACTACCCCGGACTTTTCACAATATCGATCGGCATCACCGACCAGTTCAATCACAGCACAACCCGAAAATGACGACGTCTGTGATAATTTTGACGAAAAAGATATGACTGATACTAAAAGACCCTTTCAAGAGAACGTTTACACCGATCATCCCGAAAGATTTGAACATGGTAACATTAAAAGCACTTCGAACTATAAACACCCTGGCAGACAAGATATAGACGGTGGTATGTTAAGTTACCGGCCACATTGCACCTCTGATGGCGTTGATTACACAGATGGAACCCCGAAAAAAGACAATGGTATTTTTTTCAATCGCGTCCTCCCCAGGAGGGTTTCATTCATGTTTCCCCATAAGGAGTGGATGCGTCTAAAGGGAACCCAAAAAGGCAGATGCTTTCGTTCAGGTGAGTGGCAAAAGTCGATAATAAAGATCATCCAGCAATCAAATCCATATTGTTCGTTTAACTTTCACTACCACCGAGTTAGTACGTCGGCATTAAGAAAGAGAAAGGGTCCCGCTTTCACAGCAAAAGGGAAATGCCAGTTCGACGATTGCCATTGCAGTTTAAAAGTAGAATTAGATAAGACACTAAACGGGATTATCTTTTACGACGGCAACGTCCACCATTCGAAGGACGACATAAAAGCCCGACACATTCGTCGTTCAGAAAGGAGGAATATGTATCCCAAATTTTCCATGGGGTCGGTAAAGCCAATGAAACTACAGATAAACAAATTATCGAAGATAGACGATTTAGTTTATAAATCGGGAAATCGAGATGGTATAGGTACTACTCAGTATGTTTATCAAAAGCTTTCGAGTGAATCTAGGACCAGGAATCGCATGGATACAGATGAGTTAAAGAGTTTGATGACATTAATGAAAGAACAGAAGATGGAAGTCAACGCAGATGTAAACATTCCTGGATACATTCAGTACCTGTCAATAAAACCTCTATCCATCATTTGCTTCACCGAGTGTGGGCTGAGAACGTGGCATGATATCTGCGGAAAAGATGTTGTCTTTTGGGATGCCACAGGAAGTTGTATACAATCTACTCTGACCAGTAGAAGAATATTGTACTACGAATTGTCTGTGAGGAGTGCTGTTTCTGGTCAAACGACGTTACCTGTAACTATTTTAATCAGTGACGATCACTCGTTGCCAACCATTAAATATTGGCTTATGGTGTTTAGACATGCCGAAAAAACAACATTTGGTCACAACCGCTGCGCAACACCGAAGCAAATAAACAGTGACAGGGCATGGGTATTCCTGTTGGCAGCGTTAGATGTATTCAACGGAGAAGATTTGGGTGCATTTTACTCAAGAGCATGGAGAATAGTTACTGGATCAGCAAGTAAAGAAGATCTTAAGAAGACGATCACTCACTCTTGTGCCAGCCATCTCATGAAAAACGCAAAAAGAATAGTTAAGAAGCATTTCAAACGTTTCTACAGTCTTGGCATGTACATGATCAGTATCCTACTGAACTGTCAGACATTAGCCGACTTATCATCCTCATTCAATGATATTGCGACTGTTCTGTTGTCGAAGGTATCTGGTACAACACTGGTACAGTCAATGGAAAGATTAGACGAAAGGCTAACGCATATAGGACAAAACAGGGAACATGAATGGAACGATACCCATGAGGCGGTCGACATGACAGATATTGAAAGCCAGTTTTCAACAAAGAGTGAAGAAGACTCCTTATCGGCCCAAACATCTTTATTCACCAGCCATTTCAAGACTATAATTTCCAAGGTTAACGATGCATTAAGCAAGGAGGAAAATGCCTTAGGTCCATCCTTGCATTCACATCAAAGGAATAAATACAGGAGTATAGGCTTTTTCCATCAGATTGTTAATACCCTATTACCAACAGTTCCATTTTGGTCTGGTCTGCTACTAGGAGATCTTTCTCGACACAAACCTTTGGATGATAATGGAAACTATGAATGGACCGAGGTGGCTAGAGGTTCCCGTACGATAGGCATTTCGGAGCAGAGAATGGGAGTTTTGAAGCACAACCAACTGGGAAGTAGGCGGTACAACCGCGTAGACGAATTCTTGTTTGCATACACTTCAGATATTATAGGTTTGGAGAGAAAGTTCAAAGACATAATTGTAATAAACAAAAGAAAAGCAAAAAACAAGAATACCAGCACTATCAAAGAAGAATGGGCCAAGAAAGTTCCACGTGAACAGAAAGCTCCTTTTCAAAATCCACCTAAAACGTCATATTTTGCCACTTTTAATGAGATGAGAAGACAAAAACATAGGGGTAAAACCAACCTCGAAGGTGACGCGGCCTCAAATGAAGATAAGAAAATGCCAAAGGAACAGAAAGAATGTCATCAGACCACATCTCACCATGAATCACTACAAACAATGTCGACGACTTCCCCAGATGGCACACAGGTAAAGTGTTCTAAATCAACTGAATTAAGGCCCTCTAAATCGAATCTTTTTAAAGAAAAAAACAGAGTCACATGTCCGTCTGAGAGTGTCATCGCTCCTTCTCAACTGGGAAGGACAGCATCGGAGCAACTTCTTAACAGAGTTCTTTATACTGGAATGGAAAATTCCCGTAATAACTGTTGGTTCAATTCCACCATGCAATGTATATCAAGATGCAGATCGTTTCAACTTTTCTTAGAATGTCTATCACCAGATGTCCCTTCACAGTTACCACCTTTGTATTTACGATTAATCGACATATTCAGACGATTGATCAACGGAGTGTCCCTAATATCCTCAAAATGTCTCTACCGAATTCTCATATTATGCCACCAAAATGTTGGACTTACTTTGAACTCCCAATGCGATCCTCTTGAATTTATTCAAAGAATTGTGGTTCATTTCTTTAGAAGTTGTGGGCGAAACCCAATGCAGATAACACTAAGAAGTGTTTACATGTGTCAAACATGCAATAGATCAATCAGTACAAGTGACTGTCAGACATGTATTAACCTCTACAGGGACATATGGGACACAGGAGTGGCATCTGTATCGGAAAGACTACAACAATGCTTCAGAGATGAGACCGTAGACGGCATGCTTTGTCACAGTGAGATTTGCCTAGGATCAGAAAGAAAATTTACGAACCGTAAGGAAGTCACACACCCACCTGATATGCTTCTCATAGTGCTCCCACGATACGATCAATATGGGCAAAATGTGAAGAATACTCAACCTGTTCCATTCGATATGGAAGAAACTTTACAAATTACACATCCATCAGGAAACACCGAGGCAATTGTGTATACCCTCCAATCAATTGTCCAACACGTTGGACAATCTACAGACACTGGTCATTTCACAGCAGTGTGCAGAACAGAAGACGACAGATTCATCCTAATTGACGATACCCATATTCACCCATGGAATCGACACTTTACGGAAAGAAATGCCTACTTATTATTTTATTCAAAAAAAGAAAAACACAACGAAACAAGCACAATACACAACAATCCCTCGCGGGTCGAACCCAACGACGATGACTACGTGATTCCAAACTCTCCAGCACTCGAAGCTACGATTACGAAAGCTCCACTCCCTGGCGCCAGTGACAAGAGTTCCACCTTCGAATCAGAAACCCACAAAAATGATAATGACCAACAAGCTATTCAGAATGCAAAAAAGCCGTTTTACAAAATGAAGTACCAATTTATGGAGGAATTTGCCAACCGTACGTCATCCATCATATCGCTTACACAAAATTGTGAATATTGTAAAGTTCGGAAAGGCAACTTGAAGAAAATTAAATATTCAATTACTCTTGAGCATGTAAAAAATTGCCCCAAGCAGACTTCTTCCGCCTTCGACATCACTAAAGTTTCTGACCAGCTATGCCACGACGAAATTGTCTCAGGATGTCCAAGCCATAGTATATCAACAACGGTACTGCAACCTCCAGAGATGATCATAATAGAACACGACGGGAATCTCTACAACAGTTTTCCAAGCTTAATCTCCTTAATACAGACATCTCCCTTGAACCATTCCCTTAACAGAACATTATTTTACAAGGCAAGAATTATTACAATTTTGAGGGAAGACAGCTCTTTCGATAGATGTAAGGTATCCACAAGCAAACAGTTGAATTGCACGGCACCTTCCCTTCTATTGTGTCGACGGATGGGAGAGCAACCGCTCTTACATAATTTACCCGAAGCTATTATTCCTATTAGCCTTAATTCTCATCTGTCATCTATGCTGCGTGACAACATAGGCCTAGACTTCAAAGTGAAGAAATCAAGTATACATAACCTCATTGCAGACAAAAATAGTTGGAACGTGGGGGGAATAAACGTTACATTCTCAGACAGAGGAAGACTACTTGACGATGAATGGCTGAACGACACGATAATAGAGGCGTACTTG
This sequence comes from Holothuria glaberrima, assembly GCA_009936505.3. Classification (NCBI taxonomy): domain Eukaryota; kingdom Metazoa; phylum Echinodermata; class Holothuroidea; order Aspidochirotida; family Holothuriidae; genus Holothuria; species Holothuria glaberrima. The sequence goes on along the minus strand of WURT03667839.1, from coordinate 6,827 downwards.
TTAGGTGTTTTAAAATTAGGGACACATAAAATCGCGTTTTGTTCCAGTCATGTCGGCGTAAGAATAAGGCAGTCATTGTGCCTAACTCAAGAAGTTTTAATCAGAGAAGCGATGCAGTCGGGCCTGAAGAAATGTAATTGGTTCATCGACACTGAAATGGTATTAATCCCAAACAACCTTGGAGGAGTCCATTGGAATTTGATTGTTTTACATCCAAGAAGACAGCACATCGACATTCTGGATTCAATGCCGAAATATGAAAAATTCATGCAACAAAGAATAAAAGAAGTATTACTAGTAACATCATTACATTACTTATCTGCCTATCATGACAAAATGAATATGACTAGATGGAGTGTCTCCAATTTTGACAGCCCCAAGCAAAGTGATGGAAGTAGTTGTGGCGTATTCTTATTATACTTTGCGACTTGTCTGGTTAAAAGAAAGGCAATTCAACCTCTTAGCCAAAAAGATGTAAGGGAATTTCGACAGTTCATCGTGTATGAAATGTGGCGTTGTGTGGACCTGGGGAGGGGGACTGCCGCTCTGTAGCACCAAAACCATACGCTCTAAAAGGGTCTGATCAGGGAGTTGCTAGGATGAGGATATAACGCACAAAATTGTTAGATAACAATATGTACTTGAAAATGGTTTAATTCTTTTCAGGCATGATTGACAGGTCTCTTTTTTCTTATTGTTAAGTCTATGTAGACTAAACCCTTTTAACGGTGATCATCCCCTTTCTTTTCCAGGTAACACCAATACGTAGGCCATTGGTTATACATGCTTTGAAGTGAGGTGTGTTTCAACCGATGTCAATGCTTCAATTGGAATTTTCAGTAAAACGACTGGCATTAAACGTTTAAATATATTATTTCAATTGTGTCATCACCATTTTATTACGTCATCTGCTGGAAACATGGTTCAAGTCTATAGGTTTCTCTCAGATTTTAGCAAATTTTCCCACCAGTAAGAAACATTTTTGGAAAAATTAGTTGAAAAGGAATTCTCTGCCGACTTTAAATGAAGTGATGTTAAGTGTGACGAATATTGACGAAAGGCTAAAATTTTTATATATTTGCATGACGGCTGGCAACGAAAAGTTGACGAGTACAACGTGAGGGGTGTGTCTTTTCATTGTCATTTTGACAATGCATCACTGATCTAAGTTATTCAGGCATTGAGATGAGAATTTTGAGAAGAAGAGCAAGATTACCGTCCTAAACGAACCTTGCCTTAAAGAGTCTATAGAATGTTGCATCTCATCCTAACAACTCCCTGGTCTGATCAGCCCCGGGCACCCGGGATCTGGTAAAATATTTAACGATGAGTTCGCTTCACTAACGTTTCCAATAATCGTTAGTTCTGAGCCACTAAATGTAGTCAAATACCGTAATTGATCATATTCCCGGTCGGTAACATGCAGGTTGATCAGATTCAGTTCAACATTGATCATTCATCTTGATAGTAAACTGTATTAGTTGATGACCTATGTGGGTTATGGACACCCACTTCAGATGATGGTATATTGCTTGTTATTGTGCAAGCTTACACGACTGTTATTTTGCAAGCTATTCACTTATCAGTTAGGGGTTCAATTTCAACCATATCTCTAAAGATCACCAGTAACGTTAAACATACCTTAGGGACACTAATACTGTAACCGATAGAGGACACGTCACACAATGCTATCTTGTTACCCCCCCCCCTCCCAGTTTCAAAATCCTAGTTCAGAACCTCTTTATGGTAACGGGAAATCTTTCATTTTTGATGTTTTAATAGGGTCCCAGTCAAGTTTTTTATCTGTAAGTTCAATATGTATTTCGAAAAGTGTGTGTTACCATGATACTATTAGGGACCGCGGAGATGGGAGGGGGCTACGGGGGCCTTACTCCCTTACTTTTTCTGCAGTGGGCATTTTCCACCAAACGAAGGATGACAGGCTTTTATTTTCTGAACAAATCGGGCCGCTTTGATGATTAGCCCCCCCCCCTTCTTCAAAGTTGGCTTCGCGGTCCCTGATTATTACAAAAAGCAGAGTTGTTATAGGGTCACGCTGAGTAGTGTCTCGAGGTACGTGAGTTGTTATGGCTCATGACGAGTTTAGTCACAAAGTGTCAATACGCTGATGAGGGTCGATCTTGAAACAATCAAGTCCAGTCGTATCTATTCTTGGCATGGTTTCCCTTCACTTAAAGTCAACGTGAAGATGGGGTCGATTCACATAGCTATTGTTGTGAAAGTTGGTCCAGATCGTGGTTGTGAGGTATCGGATTTATTTCAAATTAAATCATTTCCTGATATAAAGTATGCTTAGGCATACGTTTACAACACGTATGAAAGACTTGTGAGGGTCTTTCTCTAAAGACGTTACTTGACTCGAATAGAGTCACTGTAGGTAAAAATTGGAGTCAAGTCAGTTCTTTTTCTTTTAGACTTCGGTCAGATCAAGCCTACAAATGACTTATTACATTGGTTATTAACATTGTACAGTACCATACTCTATGGAGTCAACGTCATGACTGTGGTCTGACTCGACTAGGCCCAAGGAAGCTGACTCACACAGACGCGTAGCCAGGAGGGGGTGAAGGGGGTGAAGGGGAAAGCGAAGCAGTTTTGAAACAAAGTATATTTTACCATTACAGATCTGTTCTGTTTTAAAAATTCCTCGCATGAACACAGAGGATGTAAAAATTTCCTTCTATTCGTTCAAAAATGATTCGAGAATGAGAGGGTAATATTTTGTACGCCCACTTGAGCTTCAGTGTGTTGAATCAATTTACTTCAAGTGTGCGAATGAAAACATTATTTTAGATGGATTACAAAAAGAGAAATGTATGGATATGAGGGATTCATCTTAACTCGGGTATCATCTGCTCAACCGACAGGATATTATTAACGATCGTTAATGGTTACTGATCCAAGACTTGAGAGATATTCGATGTAATTTTCCTTTCTTTTGGTTCCCCCTTTTTTTGGTAATATTGAAAACGTATCAATAAGATGACAAGTCACATAGGAACTAATGGATAGAGCATGAATTTGACACTGCCATTCTACGAAGACCTTTGCTCCCGGAACAATAAGTGTTATTTTCATGTGAGCTCATGACGCATGCATCCAAGAGTGGCGCCAGAGGGGTGGGACAAGGGGTGTGCATCCCTCCCCATAGAAAACAATGAATTTCACAGAGAGTCAAAAATATTACCTGTTTTACCGTTCCAAATATGAAGATTTTGATGATATAGTCGATACTTTGTGGGAATTTGGCTCAAAATTTCGTCAGGAATCCGCAGTTTGCACTACACGGAATACCGTAATCTCCGATAAAGATGAGTACCCCGACGGTTTAACTGAGTTTACTATCAAGAATAGCAGATACTGCAAAAATACTCCAAAGAATAGGTACACGCTCAATGCAGCATAAATTGATTTTTCTGTTATGTGTGTTTTCTTTTTGCATAGGCGTATGAAGCTGTTGGAGACGGGGAGATAAGCCTTGTTTCGGATCGCTCTCCCGGAAGAGGGGTGTCCTCCTCCCCTTTGGAAAATTTTTCGGATATTTGAGGGTCCTTAGATGCAATTTGGTGCATCATTTTGTACCACGTTTAAGGTAAACTGGTGCAAAATTTTTACATTGCTTACAGAAGAGACAAATAAGGGGTTTTCGTCCATGGAAAGTGGACTGGCGCCCCAGCCCTTGTTTTGGGTTGCGCAATGCTAAACAGAAACATTCTATGTATCAAAGTACGACTACTATAGAATATATAGTATGCAGTTATACGTAAAGTCGGGAACTGCGTTGTCGGTCGCAAAGCTATTCACATGTAAACAAAGGTAACATGCAGGGGCGTAAATAAGGGGGTGTGGGGGTGTGACACCCTCGGTGAAAATCAAAAGTCGGTCTCTGAGCGCTAAAAAAGTCGGTCTCAAATCCAGTTCAGTATGCCTTTGCAACAGTAGACCAGACATGAACAACATTTGATAACTTACTCAAATTAAAATTCCGGCAGAAATGAAGTAAAAGTGAAAAGATTGCCCGAATTTTCTACTGAGTTCCCGATTTTTTTCGATCGAGTGACCGAAAAATGTGCAAAAATTTTCGCGCTTTGCGCGCATGTAGTGGTTTAATAGTCTCTTTTATGCACCAGAACTGCAACGAATTTCGGGACTTTTTGAGATTCGTGCAAAAATTTTCTGCCCCCCAAATTGGAAGAGTCCCGTACGCCTATAATTATTACTACCGACCTGTAAATTGCATTTGCGTAGCCTGAGGGGACAGGGGGTCCATGCCCCCCAATCGAATTCTAATTTTTTTTAAATTTTGTAAAGAAACAAAAAATTGACTTCAAATGATTTTAAACGTTGCACCAGATTGCATCTGAGGGTACTTAAATATTCAAGTATCCTCCAGGTCGGCAATCACGCCCGGCAGTTGGCCCCATCCAAACAAAAATCCTGGCAACGCCAGTGGTAAATTGTAATTACCTTTGAAATTTTGAATCGTACAACTATGTCAATGGGAGTCGATCTCCAAGAAATGTAGTTGATCCCAAAATAGTTCACAACCACTCCCACCCCCCTGCGTATTCATGTATAAACGTCCCTGGTAACATAATATTTTATGACTTGGGTAACCCATTGGTATGAAAGACGGCTGATATAACTGAACGCTCGCTACTTCAGTGGATACCATTAATTATGTAATCCTCGACATTCGTCAGTCGACCGTCGGTTTAAATAATATCTGGTTTTGCTGAGGGAATGCACATTCTTCAGCATGAATCTAAATTTTTCCGCTCACTGTACGTTTTCATGTATTTCATATTTTTGCATAGTTTCGTTCCGTAATAGCTTGAATAGTGCAACCTCGTGCCAAATACCCACGCCCACCCATACCGCCGGCAAAACCGGTGGAAATCCTTCACATAGTTGAACAAATAGATGAGCGCAAAGTGCGCCGCAATACTGTAGTTCGGAGAATATTGTGTGCAATGTCAGACGCATGATTAACTCATAAAGTGACAGTGGGTCCTCGTGCTAATATCGGCATATGAATGGCGTGTTTTCATAATATTATCCGTACCAAAATCCACTTTGGGTTGGCACACGAGGAGCACACCAAATGCTTTGGGGCACGTGCCCCTAGCCCTCTTGGAAGCACTGAAAAATCCTCAAGTAAGCACAACAATTATTACATGAGATATGGATAGTGGGGGAAAATGAAAGGACCTGATACGATATACCGATATCAGCTTTTAATGGTCAAGAAACCTATGGTGACCATTCACATACCATTTTCAGGACTATTGTTGTGAGATTTTGTAGATCAACCCATGTCGACGAAGCCGTAACCACCCCCCCCCACCCCGTATAAGAAACTCTGGAGCCACTCCTGAATACAGCAATACAATTAATGTGCATATTATGTCTTCTTTTTGCACCAGTTGCTTACTGCTATTTTTAAATATACTTTCGTCGTTATTAATATATATATATGGAAAATGAAAGTGCCTAAATACGACCTATTGAAATAAATGAGAGTTGTTTTAACTGTCATCTTGCTATGCCTATAATGACGGACTTGACAAGGTATGTTACTACTGTATAGGTTGCTATAAACAACTAGTGTTTGTAAAAGTAGGCATGACACGCAGGATAATGAGCGTGAAGCGCGGACTTAGTTGGGACTTCGAGGCACATCATTGCCCAAATATGCACGCGTGCATATGTGGGTGCGTGTTTTGGCTTCCCTACATAGGCCTCATTCTGTTTTTGTGCACAAAGAACGCGGTCGGCGCGCTGTGCAGAACAGCTATGCACATGTATGCACAGTCTATAACAAACGCGCCCACAGGTGGGCTGTTCAGTGACGGTGTTGCTGCCATTGCTTAGCAGTCATCGCGCAGCAATACATCATTGGGTGCGTTTTTGTCAACTGTTAGTGTTAGTTTTTGATTGACAGGTCTATTGTGACGTCACCTGAATGACGTATTCGCCATGGTAATCATCTAACAGAACTAACAGCCTCAACTGGTTGTTAGTTCTGTTGGAACTAGGCCACGCCTACTAACAGTCGACTAAAACGCACCCAATAACAATCTGGTCACGACGGTGCTGCTCTTGTACTATAGCACAGGTTTTTGCAATGATGTACCAGCTAACACGCGTTAGCATGCACATGAGTTAGTGTGTTGAACAATGAACAGGCTGCCCAGTATAGTGCAAAGTAATTATAAGCATAGATCCCAAACTTAGAATGGCGCGGTGACTCCTCATGGAGGCCAAATTTTCGGGGCAGAAGATCGAACTGGTCACTGCCCAGTCGTTTCGAAAACAAATAGGCAAATGAATGTCTTACAAAAATATTAATACTTGCTATTTCGGAATATTGTTAATTTAAGAAGTGCCACTCCTCAAAAACGTGCACCTAAATAAGAATAAGTAATTCTTTCATCACGGCATTCCACATATGTACACTTGAACATGAACGCACAATGACTGGTTTCTAAGTTTATGGACATTCATTGGTCAGTTTCTATGATATGTGTAAGTGACGCCCTTTATATGCGCGTTCAATTTCTCGCACGCTTACAAAGGCAGAGCAACTAGCGCAGTTCGTTTACCGAGCACGCCGAAGTGTGCGTCAAGTATTCCTTATAAAAGGCGCAGATAATTGTATAGACCTTATGCATTGACCTCACACTGACGTCAATTTGGAGGAAAACAATGAAGCACACGTGCACAAACGGCGTGGATTCGCACACACGTGTAGTAGAATTACGCGCGTATATGATTGGTTGACAAATCAGCTGTCTGCATTTGTT
>WURT03667828.1:0-17618 GCA_009936505.3 Holothuria glaberrima | reverse complement strand
CCAGATGACCTTTGACCTCCCCCAAAACAATAGGGCACACCTTCTCACTATGACGCATACATATACCAAGTTTAAGTGTAGTCCATCTTTCCCTTGTTGAGTTACAGCGTACCGAAGCAAGTGTCACAGACACACACACGCACACACACATACACACACGCCAACCTGACTACATAGGTTCCTTTGCTAAAGTAAGGAACCAAAAAGTAGTCTTTTTTACACAGCATGCACAGAGATTGTTTTGATTACACATTAAGACCTTGTGTGATCATCAGAATATCGCCTTGAGCTGTTAAGTAATAAACTAGGTTGGTTTCTGCATAAGAAGTTAAAGACAGTTGTGGGCGGAGCTAGAAGTAACCTAGTTGGGAGAACTGGAACTGTCTGGGATGATGAGTATCTGTCTTTATCAATTACAAGTTCTAACAGTCACAAGTTATATACTCGTACGCAACTTTATGTATTAAACTTGTATCTGTGTGATTGCCTTCAGCAGGATCTTACGAGGAACTATTGAAGCGGAGCGCTAGTAAGTGACGCGTATACGTAAGGGTACCAAGAAGAGTCCTGCTAAATATACAAATTACCGACGGATAGGGGTGACGCCAGGCGGGTACAGCAGGTGGCCATTCCCCCTCCTGTCTAAAAGGCTGGCTTCCTCGTGAGGGAAATTTTCAATTTCGTCGGGTAACACGATAAAGCATGTAATCCCCGACGAGAATCAGTAGCCCGACGGTTTACTTGATTTTGCTCTCGAGGAGGTCAAATTACAACAAAAAAGCTACACCCGTCTAATTTTCTCTAAAAAATATTAAAATTTTCTTCAATAAATATCCGGAATTTTCGGCGCGGGAAGATTTTTCTCGTTAGCGTGATGTCTATGCAGCCGATCGGGCGACTGTCGAGACTCCAATGTGCTCCCCCACCCCCACTCCATCAAAACGATTGGTCCATCCAACGCAAATCCCGGTGCTCCCCCTTCGAAAACTTATTTCATAATTTTGACTTGAGAATATCATCACTGTGACCTTGAAAGTCAAATATGTGCTGTTCATCATATTGTAGATAGCTAAATCTATTTTTTTTCTAGTGCTCACAACTTTGTGAATGTCCCCTTACTTTAAATTTTGGTCTTGGTCTCTATGAAATCAAAATAATGAATTTAAACTTCAGTAAGGACATACTGTAAAGTCTCCAAAGTTTATGTTTCTTAGTCAAGATAATAAGGTTTAAATAAGAATTATGAATTCTGAGTCACTGCATCGATCTGACAAAATCAGTCAAATTATGAAAAAAATCTATCTCTATTCTACGTAGTATGTTAGTGTCACAATGAGTGACAAGAAGTCATAGGAGGAATATTAGAGCATATTCCTAATGAGCTAATGAGATTGTTTGGATCATATTTGTATTTAATTATTACACATTATCTGGCATGAATAAAACTTGAATTGCAGAGCATTAAAACTACGCCTTCCATTGGCAGCCATCTTAGATTTAACGTCAATTACCTTTTTCTCGGGGGGGGGGGGGGTTGGATGTCCCGTTTTGGATAAAAATGTAGAGCAGTCATAATAACAATGTTAAACAATGTAACCTCGATCCTCTTCCAATGTAGTTTAGTTTCACCGGACGTTTGGCTTGGATTTATTGCACTAATTAGCAAATACACGCAGTCTGGCCGCCATCTTGAATTTCAAACTGGGGGTCAGACTGAGTTTGGAATGTTATTCATTTATTTCCGTTCCCTTACATAATAATTGATTGGATAAACTGGGAAAACCATCTCGAAGGAACATTTATTTGTGGTAAACAATGGAAAAATGTCCGATGTTTTGAAATTCAAAACGGGTGGCCGAAGGTGGCCTTGACAAAAAATGGCACCTTACTGCTTGAATTCAGCTCACTAAACAGCTAAACGTGACGTAGCATGTGGGGGTGAGGTGTGTATTTTTCTGGATTTAAAGATGCTGATTTCCGCACATACAGGTTTTATATTAATTTCAAAACTTAAAAGAATTTTCCGCGCACTCCCTGCGCGATGTCAATACCCCTTTTTAGCCCCAGTGTATATACATAACCATTTCACATTTGCTGTTTTTCACAACCACCCTCCAGAGTCCAAATTTCGCAAGTTGGTTTCAGTTTGATGACTCCTATGATGAAAGGACGTGTATAGCTTTAGATATTTAGGCAAATCCCTGTGTCGACGTATGTACAAAGTCTTTAATAAGTACGGCTGGTGTCTTCACATCTTCTGACCTCATGTAACTGAAATGAACTCCCTTAGTAGACGGCACACCTTCGTTCAACTCAGTACATGTAATACATTTGTGGACATGAAATCACTTCTAAGCCTTTTCTAATGATATCACCATTTTTATCAGTTCGGGAGATACCCCTTTTGGGAGAATCTTCTCACTCCATCCCCACCCCGATAGGAAGGAAAAAGTGGTCATAAGCACCTCCATTTACCTATTTCACCCACAATTCCATGCATTATTTGTGTAAATTTTCAGCAGAGAACGGTTTTTGGAAAACCCTTGCATAGTTTATTGGAAGTAATGTAATACAAATAAAAGGAATATTTGGTAGGTACATTTGTTATAGCTACCGAAAAGCAACATCCTAATTGGGTGGTTCATCTCGCATTTTTCTAGAAAATGGTAAAGTTCTTAAGTGGTCGTCGATCGTTCTTGATTAACCTTGTCTAGGTTATTGCTAGGCTAGAAAGACTGCGTACTGCGTTACACAAGTTTTCACCCATCCGGGAAAACTTTTCTCCCCAAGACGGCGAGACGCGAACGTGTGATTGAGCTCCTGGTGGTTGAAAAATCTCACTTGGAACTCTCGAAATTGCCCAGACGTCGCACACGAAACGTGTTTTCTGCTTCGTGTTTCGTGTTTTCTGCCGTTCGACTTAAGAAGTATCGAAAACTTTCAAAATAGCCAGAAGTCTAATAAAACTTGACCATTTATTTTATAAGCCTCCATCAATACGTTATGGAAACCTACAGCAGAGATAAACAATGATTTGTTAGTGATGTATCCGTGATGTGGAAATATCCTGAAATACCTTCGCCTTGAAGGAGAAAGAATTGTGTGTAGTACAATGCATACTTTTCGTCCTCGCTTTACATCATGAAAAACATAAAACAATGCTGCTTAGGTTCAATCGACTTTTTTACACTTCAAAGAAAGATTCTAGAAAAGACACTGTACTGATCATCCTTGTCATGCAACGGGAAACTTGACATTTGATGTAGTCTTTTAATTAAAAAATCAACTTTAATGAAAACCGAATGAACTAATTAAAAACCCTGTTCAACAGCCAACAAAAGTGATGTAGGCCTACAAAGGTATCCAGTAACCTACCTTCCGTCGTAGAAGTCTAGGTAGAGCTACTTTGTTTCTCGCGACGCATATATTCAAAGATGTTCCGTACTCCAGCTCCTATGTGACCAAGATTAACTTTCTCCAGGGCACCGAGGAGTCGAGTTATATCAGTAGGAAAGATGATTTTCGTTTCTTCCATAACCTCAAGAAACGCATAGGCTGGATTTGAATTCTTTTCGTATTTATCGATATCTGTGGATGCTAACTGGAATACTTCCGCTAAAGCCCCTCTAGTAGGTTGGGTAAACAGCGGTGCGATGAAGAATAAAAATCTATCAAAGTCTTGTGGAAAAGGAACAGGTTTGGAGGGAATTAGTTATTGACTTGATCACTTTATAATATGTTTAAAATGATCCCCAACCTCATAACAGAGTGCAACAACGGAATGTATTACCAAATCGTACAGATATAAATATGGTTAGATGACTTCTACGATTTCCCATGAATTGTACTTTTGAAGGAATACACTGTTTAGAAGTTCAATATCTAAGGTACGGATACTTTACCTCCGGGTGTTCTCAAATCATTTTCGAATGTTCCTTCTGTTCCACGGTCCATAGTGATACCTTTAAAACAACAAATACATAAACGGCGGATCAACGCATTAATACATTGTTTGATTTGTTTTATTAAGTCACTGCCTATCATGCATGAGGGCTTGCGCGAATAATCAAGTCGACTGCGTGAAATGTATTATGAAACAAAATCCATACGTTTTTGCAATCATTTATTTCAAGAAAAAGAATAGCGAAGTGGTTAGTCGCACAACTGTGGGACATACCGTCGTAAACCGTTTAAATCTCGACTTATGGGACCAGAACATTTTGCATGATGTAGCCTAGACCAGGTGTAGCCATGAAAGAATTAGAGCGATCCTGCCCATCAAATTTACAAAAAAATCTTAGGGAGGACCCCATCCCCTAGCTTCTCCCTTCGCAACTTCGCGATTGAAGGCTCCGGCGGCAAAACCTTACGAAAGATGCAGCCTGAATGAAAACTGGATATTGCTTCCATAACATTTTTACTGCGGGCTCCTATGGCCATGGTTCTGTAAGAACTACTCGTAAGAGCAATTTCCAAGATTTTGCAAAGTAGTAAACACCTACAATTCTAAAACTTAGTTCGTTCCTACAAAACTACATTTTAACGTTCTTTTTTGACTGTAATAAAAAATGGAGAAGTCCCTTGTCCCAGATAATTGACGAATATGAAACAGAAAAGAACAAATAGGCTTCTGGGAAAGTAGGAAAATCTTTCATGTCAGTGAAAAATATCGCATTAAAAAAATAAAGAAAAACAATAGTCTATAATCAATTGTCTAAAATGACGCTGATTTCTTTGGCGCACTTCTCTCGCATCCGTTTCAAATATTGTTTCGTATATGATTGCCTCCATCATTAGTTTATGGAAACCTACAGCATGGATAAACAATGATTTGTTAGTGATGTTTACATATATATATATATATGTATATATATAAATGGATTATAAAATACCAAACTCAACTACGTTCCAAAAACGAATGCACAAAGACTGTTGTTGGAAACCTTCGGCTATCTTATCAACCTTCTTCAGCCAACTGTACTCACCAATAATATTCTATACACTTATATATTGGGCTAAATGTACGAAGAAAAAAAGATAAGATGAGTTATAGTCCTAAACAGAATACTAAAAACACGACAAACAAACAACAATAAGAGGATATAAGACAGTAAAATAGTCAAAGAAAGGATAAGCTAAAGGAAACAAATTCTTTTACGAGAATTAAATTCTTTCTTTCTTTTTTTTTTTTTTTTTTTTGAGGCCTAAATGTTGGATTGTTCTTAATTGGGCCATCCAATAACCTTCCAGTTGGCTTAAAATTGCTTCCGAATTCCCAATTGGAAGAAGAGGAGTTTTGCAATGATGTTGAAATTAATGTCTTTATGTATATATATATATATATATATATGATACCGTGATGTGGAAATATCCTGAAATACCTTCGCCTTGAAGGAGAAAGAATTGTGTATAGTACAATGCATACTTTTCGTTCCCGCTTTACATCATGAAAAACATAAAACAATGCTGCTTAGGTTCAATCGACTTTTTTACACTTCAAAGAAAGATTCTAGAAAAGACACTGTACTGATCATCCTTGTCATGCAACGGGAAACTTGACATTTGATGTAGTCTTTTAATTAAAAAATCAACTTTAATGAAAACCGAATGAACTAATTAAAAACCCTGTTCAACAGCCAACAAAAGTGATGTAGGCCTACAAAGGTATCCAGTAACCTACCTTCCGTCGTAGAAGTCTAGGTAGAGCTACTTTGTTTCTCGCGACGCATATATTCAAAGATGTTCCGTACTCCAGCTCCTATGTGACCAAGATTAACTTTCTCCAGGGCACCGAGGAGTCGAGTTATATCAGTAGGAAAGATGATTTTCGTTTCTTCCATAACCTCAAGAAACGCATAGGCTGGATTTGAATTCTTTTCGTATTTATCGATATCTGTGGATGCTAACTGGAATACTTCCGCTAAAGCCCCTCTAGTAGGTTGGGTAAACAGCGGTGCGATGAAGAATAAAAATCTATCAAAGTCTTGTGGAAAAGGAACAGGTTTGGAGGGAATTAGTTATTGACTTGATCACTTTATAATATGTTTAAAATGATCCCCAACCTCATAACAGAGTGCAACAACGGAATGTATTACCAAATCGTACAGATATAAATATGGTTAGATGACTTCTACGATTTCCCATGAATTGTACTTTTGAAGGAATACACTGTTTAGAAGTTCAATATCTAAGGTACGGATACTTTACCTCCGGGTGTTCTCAAATCATTTTCGAATGTTCCTTCTGTTCCACGGTCCATAGTGATACCTTTAAAACAACAAATACATAAACGGCGGATCAACGCATTAATACATTGTTTGATTCGTTTTATTAGGTCACTGCCTATCATGCATGAGGGCTTGCGCGAATAATCAAGTCGACTGCGTGAAATGTATTACGAAACAAATTCCGTACGTTTCTGCAATCATTGATTTTAAGAAAAAGAATAGCGAAGTGGTTAGTTCACACCTGTGGGACATAACGTCGTAAACCGTTTAAATCTCGATTTATGGGACCAGAACATTTTGCATGATGTAGACCAGGTGTAGCCATGAAAGAATTAGAGCGATCCTGCCCTTTAGTGCAGCACATTTACGGGACTTCTTTCAATCGGGGAAGGGAGGGGAGGGGGGCTGAGCAATTTTTCCGAAATGTTACAGTATTTTCTCTGGAAAGGAAATATTCTGCCCCCTCGTGCGTTTTCTGAGGCTAGTTCAGATATTGAATGAATTCCATTTGCTTCCCACTGTTCTTTCTTGGTGTTAAATTATTCTTTTGAGTGTGTCACTTTGGCATACTATAAAAATAGGACTACGTCGAGTCTGCTAACTTTGAATGAAGAATTTGTTCAATCTACTTTTCATTCGATCAGATCGCTCGGTCGATATTCTCACAATTGGAAAGTCTTTTAGCATACTGTTCATATCCTTCATTGGACTATATCAAGGCAGGTCAATGTCGGTCGTTAAATTCAGTCTTAAGTCTACCTAAAGGTGATCTCGAGTCGACTCTTTGGGCAAACATCACTATTGTTGTGTCTCTCAGAATCTAAAAACAATTGTTTAACCAGGTTTCCGTCTAAATTTATAATTTGTTTTAATCCTATTATTTTCCTTTTTAACATCTTCTTCCTTATATCTTAAAGGGAAATATGACATCCCCCAGACCAGGCAGTTGCTAGCAACTCTGTCCAAATATTCTTTAGGAATAGTCATAGAGTTTTAAATTCAGATGGTAACTGCACTTTGATTGACATTCATCCTAACAATACAGTTCCCTCTGGTTGGTCAACATGACTTTTACAGTCATTTGTGTTACTAGTTAAGTTCACACACGCACGCACACACACCGTGTTTGACGATATTGCCTACAGCAATTTAAACTCAGTGCAGACTACTGCTGGTCTGTATTAAAAATGTACTAGACAGGAGGTTTGGTTTAAATTGGAGGAGGGACTAGAAGTTAACTTAGTAGGGAGGATTGTTACTGTTTGTGGAGAGATTGGAGAGCATTTAAACTTTAACCCCGTGAAGACCAAACTGAAGGGAACTTAACTGTCGATCTGGACGAACTTAAAAATATGATCCTTCATTCTTTGGAGAAAGTCAACTCCTCCTCTCGTAGTTTGAGTTTCCGTGCTAATTGAAACCATTTTATCTAACACTGTTATCCTTTCATTTTCATCGGTGGTTTATCAATGAAGGTCTGTGCAAAAAATAACTTTGTCGCCACAGCATGCTGTTTATCTTAATGTCTGAGCAACGCATTGGTTTGCACTGTGCGATAGGCATACTGCACGTTCCTTATGAACGATCCGAGTGACAATTCTCTGTGTCAGCACCCCGGTGGCGTAGCCAGGATTTTCTTTGTAGAGGGGCTGAGGGGAAGCTTTACTTTGAAATAAGGCCTGATGTTATGTTCGACATAATACGTGAACGCTTTGCGCCAAAAGTGGGGTCCAGACACCACTAGGGCCTCTGATGGGGTCCAGGAGCAAAGCCCCTGCAAGCTACGCAATTTAGTAGCCTTGAGAGGTCTCAAAACCTCTGGAATTTGTTTGATTAGTCAATATTCCAATCATGTAAAATGTAAAAAAATTGTTTCGAATTTATTGAGAACCTAGATGGGACGTGGAGCAATATACATTGTTTTAAATATGCAGATAATATAATAACTTCTCAGTATCAGTGAAATTGCATTCTTCCATTCATTGCATGCAACGACTCTTCATATCAAATATATGTAGAGAAAGGGGAAACCGAACAAGAGTGCACCCGTAGCGCACTGAAAATTTTCGTCTTTTTAACCTCATACTTCACAGGAAATACTCCCCCTTTGAATGAAATGAAAGGAAATAAATCTTGCTTAATTTCGAAGTGCTTTCCATTGTCACAACTGACATGTTTTAACCTTTACTGTCATGTTTCATAAACAAAAAGTTTATGGTTTAGAGAACTGGAAAAAGGGGTACCAGCTCGATAACATTTATGCCTCTGATGGCCTATTTTACAGGGTCCATGCTTATGCAGCCCCTTCGACCATGTGCGGTCTCCAAGAACTGAAACGCAAAAAAAAAAAAAAAAAAAAAAAAAAAAAAAAACCCAGAAAGCCAAAAAGCTTAGTGATTCCCTGCCTTTGTAAAATATGTTTTGTGAAACTGTGGTTTGGAAATTGACAAGAGCCAAACAGACACAATACATTCATTCAACATGTGAACTACTTTTTGTTCCGAGAAATTCTTTTATTCCTTTGTACTGAAATCTTCTTTAGAATTTTCCTCGAAACTGTAAGATCCCTGAAACAAGTGAGCCTACATGCCAACTCAGCCCGCTGCCAACTCGACCCCTATGCCAACTCAGTCTTATGTCAACTTACCCCCATGCCAACTCGCCCCCATGACAAAGCGGTCCCATGACACTACTCAGCACCATATCAACTCTCCCCATGCCAACTCCCACCTTGTTAACTCGCCCCTATGCCAACTCGCCCTAACGACAACTCAGCACCATGCCAACTCGCCCCTCGCCAACTCCCTATGACAAATCAGCACCATGCCATCTTGTCCTATACCAACTCGCCCCTATGACAACTCAGCACCATGTATCAACTCGCCCCTATGACAACTCAGCACCATGCCAGCTCGCCCCTATGACATATCAGCACCATGCCAACTTGCCCCCATGATGCCAGCTCACCCCCATGATGCCAACTCGCCCCATGATGCCAACTCTCCCCCGTGATGCCAACTCTCCCCCATGATGCCAACTCCCCCCCTGATGCCAACTCGCCCCCATGATGCCAACTCACCCCCATGATGCCAACTCGCCCCATGATGCCAATTCGCCCCATGATGCCAACTCGCCCCATACCAACTCGCCCTATGCCAACTCTCCCCCATGATGCCAACTCGCCCCATGATGCCAATTCGCCCCATGATGCCAATTCGCCCCATGATGCCAACTCGCCCCATACCAACTCGCCCTATACCAACTCGCCCCCATGCCAACTCGTCCACATGCCAACTCGCCCGCATGCCAACTCGTCCTATACCAACTCGCCCCCACGCCAACTTGCCCTATACCAACTCGCCCCTATGACAACTCAGCACCATACCAACTCGCCCCCAAGCCAACTCACCCCATGCCAACTCGCCCCATGCCAAGATATACTGTTAACATTTACAAGGTTTTCGGACTTTGGCTTTTGGTGACCTCAAATGACCTTTGACCTCCACCAAAATCAATACGGTTCTTTCTCTTAACATGACACATCTGCACACTCGAGATGTTTACAATGTTTTCCCCCTATGCCCCTATGCCAACTCGCCCCTATGACAAATCAGCGCCATGCCAACTCGCCCTCATGCCAACTCGCACCCATGCCAAGATATACTGTTAACATTTGTAAACATAATTGTAACTGACGAAACCAAGGTCATGTGTTGTTTTCATAAGGCCCATTAATAAAGCAAGACACTTACTTGTAAGTCCTCTATTTTGACCACATTTTGGCCACTCTTGCACTGTTCTATCACATCTTTGCATATATAGTTCACTCACAAGATTTTTTTGTTCTTGTAGCCATATCGCGTGTTGAACTACAGTAGGCTTGAATGACCAGTATCTTGTGCAGTAGCGGAGAAATTGTGTAAAAGAGAGGGGGATATATCCCCCATCCTCCACTGGATTTCCGTCTATGGGCGTGTGCGGATTTCGGAAGTGGAGGCACAACCTATGATTTCCCCAACTGCCACAAGTACATCGAAGGTGCACCATGCATGAGCGTGACGCTTGAGTTTGCACGGGTGGGGTCCATAGGCCCGCTCTGGGCCCTTCTCGGGGTGCAGAGGTAGAGCCCCGGTGGAGTTTAAGTGGTCAAAGCCCCGGATGCAATATAAGATTCAAAGACTACTGAAAATTTGTTCGAGAGTCTTTATCGATCAGGTTTTTCTTTTCAGATTTTATGAAATTAGAAGTCAATGACTGAGAGCTCAGGTTAATTAGAAGCCTGCTAAGGAACTCCGACAACATATCCATGACATGGACAGTTCCTTATATTTTGCCCGATTTAAGAGCTGATTGGTTTCCTTGTCATAAGTAGGGTAATTTACTCCTGTATTTCTTTCAGCAGGTTACACTCCTATACGTTGAAGGACCCATTTCGGAGCGCTAACCTAACTAATTGAACAAGGGTTCAAAGACGACGCATTTAATTGTTTCCGCCAGTGGCAAAGATGGTACTCTATACAAATTAATCTCGTACCTCGTCGACTGGGTCATTAAATACACAACTTGAGATACACTTGGCATGTATGTATGCCTAACAGCGAATGGTCAAACTGGTTTCAGGAATTTGTCATAGGGGTGATTCCTAAATTGTTGGGGGCTGTGCGGGACTAAAGCTAGCCTCAACCCGATCGAAGTTGGCGCTGAGGCCAGAAAATTTGGCATTCCGGATGTCCCCGGTTGCAGGAAACCTCACTCTACAACACAACTGACTGAAATGCGTCTAGTACCAAGCGTGGGTCACCGGTGTGCGAGAATGATTTGACATCCCAAACGACCCTGCAGATTGTAGGAAACTGTATTCTGACCCACTTAGGCGAATTTGTAACTACAGTTCTGCAAGTAAAATTCTTAAATATGTGTGTAGCCTACATGGCTGGTCAGCAACTACCTTGAAAAAATGTGGTATCCTCATATCCCAAGATTGCAGGAAATCGCTTTCTAAAACACACACTTGCCGCTACAATCGTGCGTCTACCTGGACTCTGGAGATTGTTTTCAGAGAATTTTATTTTACTCCCTCTGTAATAAGATCTCTGCTTTTGCTGTTCCATTAAATTGTTCACTCCGAGGGCTTACCATTCCAATCAGGACGGTACAGACTCAAGGTTAGGTGCAAATTAGAGGCGGCCAGCATTAAAGTCAGGGACATAAAAGGAGGAAATATTTGGCATAGGCTATATATGAAAATCTATCTCTCCACCATCTTGACAAATGCTTATCGCTGTTGTGCTGTGTTTAATGCTGTACCTACCTGGCTATAACGACTGCTATTGCATATATGCAGGCTGCCGAGACCAGCGCAAAGCGAGAAAGAAATTAAATAGTTCTTCAAGTTGGGTCTCCGGCCGGATATCGATACTAACGGATGCCTCACGGGCCGCAGGGAGGATAAACCATGGAAGTACTTCTATGAATAAACTTTATTTGCTCAGTGCTGTACGGAAAAGTTTAGAGATGACTACAAACTAATGTGATAATGTTGGATACGGTAATTTTAAGGTTTGGGTATTTCTTTTGTATCTACAATGATTTCTTCAATCTCACTCCTTCTCTCTCTTCCCATCTTACCATAAGTTCCCCGACTGAGTGATAAGCCCCCGACTGACTACGGAGCTGGGGCGGGGAGGCCCCGAAGTCCCCTTTAAACACGCTACAAGAGGATATTCGCATTAAGGATTTCATTAAGCTTTGGTCCATGTTACGTCCTCCGAAGTATTAAGCTAAGCTTAGAACCTTGGGATGTCACGTGTACAACATTCACTTCAGACTGTCAGGTTATCTAAAGATAAACTGGGAGCTGAGAAAAAATGTAAATTACATTTCGTCGAAACGTTGGTAGGAAGTCACAGTTTTCTACAGTTAGCCAAGAGTATGATTACTTTCGTGAACATAAATACTATTTTCGAAGACCCCTCACTCTCTGGCGATGAGCCAAGGAGCGTTTATCAAACGTTACTCCCGAAGGAGTTCTGCTCCCAAAAAGAGCTAGACCCCCGCTGCGGGTGTGGGACAACAAACTTAACTGATATAAATTCATCATAAATTCAAGTTCGGTCAGCAGCATAGAAATTAAAGTAGGAGAGAACGCTGACACAGAGCATCACCTGCGTGTTAACTAGTGAAGCGACGAAAATTGTGAGGGCGCTTCCGCTGTTGGGCAAAAAGCTGGTTGGTTGGCGTGTCTCCGTACGTACAGTGTGCATTCAACTTCAGAAGTTAAATGCCATTTTGTTCGTTTTTTGAACGATTTTGAGTAGTTTTCACAACAGAGATAAGTTATAGTGCCTCAAATGTTTTGTTATGTACTCCTAAATTGTAAGCTTGTATGTTTTTCGGCCAATAGCTACAGCAAAAGCAAAGCTAGTTAGATGGGATTTTACGACACACCAACAAGATTGTATTTTATAGTGTCATCTAGAAAAGAAAAAGTGGCAACGTTGGGGCACAATTAACTAGATAAAAAGGTTGGGGTCGAATTCTACTAAAAGGTCCAGGAACAAGCGGGAGTCACGTCAAAAATTTCTGTACAGTTTACTTTCCTTGAGAAAGCCCAAAACAAGGGACGGATCTGTCTGCTCAAATAGAGTTTTCAGGTCTGGCACAGCATAGTACTTCTGGCGAATATGGGAGTATTCATAACAGTCAACGAGAATGTGACTGACGGCGACAGCACAATCACAGGGTATACAATATGGTCTCTCATCCCCGTGAAGTAAATAGGCATGGGTAAGGTAAGTGTGACTGATGCGAGCCCTAGTCAGAACCAAATCATCTCTCCGCTTACTGGGGGCTCCATGTCCCCCAGTTCCGACCGTTGGTTTAACTCGGTACAATTTGTTTTCGGGAAAGGAATCCCACAGTTCTTGCCATTTCGATTTAACAAAGCCATTGATCTTAGGGCGGTAATCAGTGTGAGGCGAGTAGAGGTTGGTGACGTCCATCTGTAGGGCTTCTTTAGCAAGTGCATCGACTTTTTCATTTCACTACACTAGAAAATACCATAAATCCATCCCAGATATAGCTCCATCTAGTCAGGCAGCTTAGCGAATTAATGTGGACACTCCGGACAAAAGCACCAATTCATTTTGGTAGCTCCTTAGGTCATAAGGGTAGGAGTATACAACCAAAGAATATTCACACATATGGAGTTCATTCCAATGTCAGGACGCTCTTCAAAATGACCGTTAAAACCCTTTTCTGTGCAGTTGAATTGAAATGTGACCAATAACAAGGACTGCAAAAGAGGGGACTAGGGGTTTAGCCCGTCAATAATTCAGCCATTAGTGAAAATTCATGAAACAATTTCCTTTTGAGGTGGCCACCAATGTGACAATAGCAATGTATTATAATCTTAACGAAAATTATCTCATTTCAGTATAGGCCTATTGTGATAATTAAATGGGCGGCCATTTTCCTCTTTCCGTTTGACCTGGATCCTACAAAAAATGTCCAGAAAAACACTTTCTGAGTACTTTATGGACAGACTTCAGGTTGAAATGTGTTGAGAATATTTTTAAGGATTATTTTAGTTATTAAATTGTATCTTTATCAATTGGCATTTGCTTCTTCTGCCATCTTCTTGACCTGAATTCCAACAAAAATGTTCTCTAAAATAACTTTTAATTATTTGGCATAAAAATGGCCATACATTAATAGCAAGTGTGTCAGACATATTTTTCATAAATATTTCTCATTATTTCAATCTACTATAATTATATAATTATATGGATGGCCATTTTGTTATTTTGTCCATCTTGGTTGACCTGGAACCTGTGAAAAATGTTCAGAAAATTTATTACAGATTATGGAAAGATGTTAGGTTTAAATGTGTTAAAAATATTTTTCACGGATTATTTTCCTTATTAATGTAAAATATTGTAATTATACCACTGGCTGCCATTTTGCTTCTTCCGCCATCTTGTTTGACATGAGTTCCAACAAAAATGTTTTGAAAAATACTTTCGATATATTTGGCTCAAAATATGGCCAAGTATAAAGAACAACTGTCACAAATATATTTTTAAGGATTGTTTTCCCTATTGTTATAATTTATTGAAAGTTTAACATTGGCGGCCATTTACCTATTTCCGCCATCTGGTTTACCCTAATCCTGCAAGAAACGTCCAGAAAAATACTTTCTGAATATTTACAATATAATATGGGCA
This sequence comes from Holothuria glaberrima, assembly GCA_009936505.3. NCBI lineage: Eukaryota > Metazoa > Echinodermata > Holothuroidea > Aspidochirotida > Holothuriidae > Holothuria > Holothuria glaberrima. The sequence continues at coordinate 3,166 of WURT03667828.1, read as the reverse complement.
CAGATTAGGTTTACCTGTTCCAGAACTATTTTGAATGATTATTTTTCCTATTATTATAATATTGACATAATTGTTACATTGGCGGTCATTTTGCTTTTTCCTCCATCTTGGTTGACCTGAATCCAAAAGAAGTATTAAAAAAAAACATTTTGGATTTATCATGAAAAATGGTCAGATAGTAAAGGACACCTGTGTCAAAAGTATTTTAATGATTATTTGTCATATTATTTTTATACATTATTATCGTTATATTGGCGGCCATTTTATTGTGTCCGCCATCTTGGTTAGTTTGAGGTCCTACACAAAATATCAGAAATCATGCTTTGAATTTCATGTACAATCTGCTATAAAGATAGTTGGGGTTTTCCATCGAAATATATTTTTAATGATTATTTTCTGATTTTTTTTTCGTTTTTTTAATTACTTCATTATTTTTTTCATTTTTTTCTATTTTTTAAGAACATTTTCTTTATTATTTAATACAAAATATTCATGGGTTAATGTCGGCCATTTTGAAAAACGCCCTCTATTGGCCATGGATGTTTCACAATATTTTGGCAGCCCTTCCAGTTTGAACAGGTATGCCCTAAGGAAGTCACTTACCAAGTTTGGCTCTTTTTTCCGGCGTGTCGGCGTCTCATGAAAATATGTCACTATGCTGACTGGCAATCGGCGAAAAACAAGCATGTGCGAGGGAAGCGGGTCAAAAATCTTGTTCTCCCTAGTGGCACATCCCCTCCTAAGGAGTAGGAAGCAGGTCGTTATAAAGGGATTTTTTGAGTGGAGGGGTAGGGTGGAAGGTGGTTTGAAAAAAACATAAGTTATGAGAATACATCAGCGGAGCGACCACCAATTAGCGCGCAACATACCGAGAGTATTTCTTGCCAAATGCCTTTCAAGTTGCTAGGCACTTCTTATGCCCTGTACGTTCCATCTCAAAATACATGTCTTATTTGGAGACCTTATGTCTTCGAGATTTACTCTGTAGGCTTAAAATGCCCTGGTTGATCTTTTTTTGGTTTGCAGTTGGAGAATTGTTCGTCATTCATGGGGCCCATGGGCCTTTTGGTGGGCCTTTGTTGGGTCTCATAGGTAATACCTCCATGGGGTCATGGGGAAGTTTGGGTTGATTAAATAATAAGGACAAAAGCATGACTACATGAGCAACGATAATGCAGAGACCACCTTCTACTGGGAGTGACCATGGTGGGGGGGGGGGGGTAATAACCGAACAGGTCTAGGATTTCTAAGCAAGTTTTACAATTCTTTTTCTTCGTTTCCTCAATGTAATGACTTTCAGCATCTGTTAAAAATGGGTTCACGTTGAAGAAACGTTTGGAAAGAATGTACAGCAAGATATACTTTAATTCATGCTACGCACTAGCTACCGTTCCCTCGATATTTGATTTGTATTTAATTTTCGAAAAAGTTTCCAGAGAATTATTCCTTGGCGGTATGTTATTGCCCTTAGATGGGGAGTGTAAAACGTGACGAATGGGGGCGAAGTGCGCAAAAATTTTGATTTAAAAAATACCATGTTTCATTACAAGTTGCATCCAGACTCTGCACAGAAACTGTCAATTTTAAACAAATTATGTCTAAAAAGAGGGCAATGTTATATTAATCCACTTAATCTGTCGATTTTCATGAAGTATGTCTTCTCAAAGTTCAACGCTTTGTTCTTCCTTAATCACGCATAACCCTTAAAACAATCGGTAGAAGTTTGACAACACTTTCCGTTGAATGATGCTTATACGGTTTAGACGGTACTGGATATGCATAGTAATGAGGTTGTAGGAGGGTGGAAATTTTGACTGTTTTCAAAGCATTTGCAAAAGATTTGGTACTTTTGATTTGATAAAAATCCGCATGCAAATAGGAAGAAAAACCTTAGTGTCAGTTGACCCCTATCGGGATTGGCATGCGCTGTATCGTATCTACCCCGTCTACAGTTACGAATTGGACTCATCCCCACTCGTTTACCGTACCGCGAGACAGGTACGATAACAAGTAAGCGACTGAGTGTTTCGTATAGTAATTAAGGGTGAGACTAGTTCTGTGTAATATTCAGGCAAAATATGGGGGAAAAGAAAGCAATACAAATTTTTGGTTCCTGTTGAAGAAAGTCAAACGGACTCTTTAAAAACAGGTACTGCTAAACTGTCAGGGGACTGTCCTCTGAAGGAAATTACACACTATCGCTTAATGAGTGACTATGGCTCCTTGACCACCCTGGCCCGACCTGACCTCTGCCTGCAATATGTTTTGAGCTAAGGGTAGGAAAAATAGTAACGCCCATCACTGCGAGTAACTAAGCATGTCATTGCAGATTTTCTTCTATCATACATTAGCGGCCAGAATGAGGTAGTTTTAGATCATGGGGCGATAAATTACAGCAAATCGTACTCTAAAATACTGGTTTGTCATCAAAGTTTCTCGTCGTGAGTTCCCGAGTGCAAAAGAAAATTCATCACAAGCGCTTTAAATTCGGGGAAATTCAGCTCCAAACACAAATTTTTCACTACAGTTTAACGCAGTTGATAATGCGTGAGGCGCCAAATATGGTGGAAAGGGAAATTAAACAGAAATTAGAGTTCACAGGAGCGGCCGCAATCACCCTTTTAAACACCCACTGGTCTTTAAGAAACGTAAAACCATAGTGACCATCCTTCGGAAATTTACATCGAACAGAACCAGTAAGTCATCATTACAAGAGAATGGGTGTGGAAAAGAAAGCAATGTAGATATAGCCTAACCTCGTTTTGAACATCAAAAGAAAGCATGAGAAGTTGATTCCACAGAAAAAACAGACGCACATTCCAACTAGAAAGCCAAAAGGCGTAGTGATTCCTTGGAATGTCATATATTGCAACAAGCATGAGTCGTCCACATGACAAGCATAAGATGCCACACAGTTATCCTACTTGGGATATCATGTTAATAACTCAAAACCTTTTGAAACCTTGTGACCTAAAATGATTTGTCACCTCCCCTTAAAACAAAAGCCCAATGGGCATGCTGGCTCCTTGCTGAATGAAATGAAACTCAGCCATGAGCATACTGTACTATACAAATTTTTTCAGTTAATATGAAGTTTGCCTGTATCTCTGGCGACTGCTACATGGTCTTCAAAGTTGTTGGCAGTGAATGTTTACTGTACTTCATC
>WURT03667817.1:0-17618 GCA_009936505.3 Holothuria glaberrima | reverse complement strand
CTTCGGTATGACCCGGCCAGGATTCGAACCCTAGACCTTCTGGCTGCAAGTCGGATGCTCTAACCACTTGGCCATGCAGTCGGTCCCTTGTAAAGAACAGGAAGGGGGCATGATCCAGCAAGGACCTGTCTTGAATAACTTCAACAAAGTGGTGATTAGGCAAATTGTAAGTTCGATCCTGCCATCAGTAAAAATTGGGAAGAGTCTTAAAATTGTGAACTAACTTTGCCAGCCTTGAAAAGTTAGTTAATTTCTCAAAAATTCTTAAAGTTGTGGAGAAATCATGGAACTGTATTGAAGGACGGAAAATGGTCATGCCAGTTTTAGGTACCGTGCCTACCATCTAAATACATGTAAGGCTCTAAACTGCTGTAGCTTTCTATACTCGTGTGATGATGTTTTTCTAACTGTATTGTTAAAATGTGTGTAAGGGTGCTTCTTGGTCTATCATTAATATGCTTTAATTCTCCTGACTGTGAAATGTGACAAAAGACAGATTTAAGGAAAAAAGATCATATTTTTGGGCTTAATGCTGATATTTTAAATAAGGGTGGGGCAACTGCATGTCCCTTTAAGGCAACTCAGGGAAGGGAGGGAATAAACAGCAATCTATGTGAGCACAGGAGTGCTATCCCCCCCCCAAAAAAAAGGATTGTGTTTGCCAGTCTGTGAGCACAGGAGTGCCATCTTCCCCCCCCCCCCCTCCCTTCCCAATAAAAGCATTGTGTGTTGCCAAGAATATTTAACATCAAATAAAGGCAACTCAGGAGAGAAAGGGTATGCACCACAATCTATGTGAGCACAGGAGTGACATCCCCCTCCCTAGAAAAAAGTATTGTATAATGTCAAAAATATTTAACATTGACAAAAAGTAAAAATGGACTCATAGGCTCATGGTGTAGGCTATCTTGCATCATGTTAATTACTTTTCTCTAAGTTCACAGTAAGGTGCAATATTTGAAGGTCTGCTACTCTGCTTACCCTTCTTTTCCTCTTTTCATTTATATCAGGATGGAGCTAAAAGTTTGGTGAGCCAGGACAAAGTGTCTTCTATTTGTGCTACTCCTAGCTGCCCATCCTCTCAAAGATTCACTATACCAGGAAGCTGCTGTGAATTTTGTAATGGTATGTAGTCAAGGTTGTAGCTATGTTGGTCCGTGGTCGGCTCTAGCCAGTACTCACCTTGGCCAGCCACCACAAAGAGACAAATACACCGATAATGAACACGATAAGCACATCACAGCGACCACTTCAGAACTTTCCTTAGAGCTCAAAAAAACATTTCAAGCTTTCACTGTGACAGCCTTTATTTTCCACAAAAGTTCAAACAATGAGAAACTTTTGCAGAGAAAGTTCAATACTACAAGCAATTTTCAGCTTAACAAGCCATCAATATTTCATTAGGAAATCAAAGTTACAACTTACAACAAGAATCTAAACGAAGCAGCATGTATGTTGGCTAAAAAGGTGGGTTGGCTTCCTGCACTTGCGGGCTTGCTTTGCTCGCCATTACCCACTACTTTTTTCAAAATAATCACCACTCTGTTCTGTCTAGCTACAACCCTGTATGAAGTAGTAACCATTCTTGATGGTATTAGTATGAGGGGTGCGGTGGAGACATGAAGGTCGTGATTGGAATGTGTGGAAGATTTTTTGCTGTGATAATCTTGCAAAAATATTTTTGAACCCCAGTCTATCAAAGGGCTGGTGGGTTAGTTTTATGTACAGTTTGGTGATGACTGGTGGATTGGACTATATGCTGTATTACACAGGGTTTGTATTAAATAGCACAAGCTTCCTCACAACCTTCAGGCTTAGTTCTTATTTGTCAATCAGTGGTCATGTTGGTATTGCATTATAAAGAAGTGTCCCTTCTTCCCTGATGAGTGACGATTCCCCAATTTTATGTAGACATTGGATAGCTTGCGAAAAAGTGTCTCAAAGAATTGGTGAGGGTTAGAGTGGGTTTAGAGATAGGAAGATGAAAATGGTGCACAGTGTGTGTTCTACATTGTACATCAAAATTGTTGATACTCTTTGCCCCTTGATTGATATAATTTAGGTCAAAAACCTTTTAGGTATCTTTGAAATGGACATTCTTGTTATTCCAGGAGTTATTTTGTGTACCCCCAGAAGAAAATAATTTTGGAGGAGTAGCTATGACAGACAAGCAGGGGTAACTGTGGTGGTAGAGGGACTTTTGCAATTTATGGCAGATCATTTTAAAATAGTAGTGACATTAAAGGATAGTACCATGATGATAGTCCTTTAAACTTGTTTTCATGCCTTAATGAAATTCCCCGAAAAATCTGTAATATTACTTTGGTAAATGAATTAAAAATGGAAATCTTAAGTAGTATCTTCTTTGAAACTGCAATTTAATGTTGCTTGATTATTCCAAAAATTTTATTTTTTTACACTTTAACCCTTTTTGTTTTTGTCATACAGGTCATGACTTTTGTAGCGCTGGAAATCTCTGTGAAGCACCCAAGATCTGTTTGTCTCATTCCACGTTTCACGAGTGTGTCTGTCCAGGTGGATATGAGGAGGAAGGGTTGACTTGTGTGGACATTGACGAATGCTTGTCAACTTCAACTGCCGACATGCATTGTCAGAGTGGTACTGTGTGTGTCAACATTCCAGGGTCATATCGGTGTGACTGCTTGCCAGGTCACCAGAGGTCAAGTGATGTCCAGTGTGTTTGTAAGTTGGTTTGAGTTGGGTTGCCTGTTACTTTGGGGCTTAACACATGATTGTGTGATGTGAAATTAAGCAACAAATAGCTCTGACTTTCAGTATTTAGAAATTGGCCAGCTATGATAGACAACCACTCACTCCAACCATTAGACATCAGATAAATCTTCAAATCTCTCTTCCCCTTTTCATGAATCTTGTGAGATGTTGAAAACATAAATCTTACATGTTCATTTTGAAAAGAAAATTTTTTCACATGATTAGCAAAACCCATTCATGAATTTTGATAGACGAATATGGTTATTGAAATAGGGGTGCCTGCATTTTCCCTTTAATGACTGTACACAGCTGGTAAAGGGATAATGTGATTATTATGTACTAATGTGCTGTGAAAGCTCTTATAGAACTAGCTTTGCCCCTCTGTTCTGCAGTTATCCACTTAAATCTGTTCATATTGACTTTGGTTTCATTGGAAATGAATGTCGTACGGTTTATTTTGGAATAACTTTTAGATGATCCCTGAAACACGCTTTTCATTTGTACCATAGTCTGCTTGTTCAGGAATTTTTGCCATCTCGAGTCCCTATCCGTAGAGAAGATGCCCTCTATAAATTATAAATTTTCTTTTCTGATATCATTACAGTAATTGATGAATGCTCACAAGGGGGTCACAACTGTTCCTCAGATGCAACTTGTGTGGACTCAATGGAAGGTTACCATTGCATATGTAACGAAGGCTTCACAGGCAATGGAGAAACCTGTATACGTAAGTATTTGAATTTGTTGCAAAAAATTTTGTTTTAAATTTGTAGTTGCCCCATCTTTTTAGTTTCCTGTCCTGTTATTTTCTTCTTTGTCAGCTACTGAATGCAATGCTGAATGCAGGTGTGGTGGTACAGAGGGGGGAAGGGGGGGACAGAAATGGGTGGTTGGTTAAAGCCAGGGTGAGCTGTGACCACCTTTGGTTTTTCAGCTTTGCACAAACCCCTCTCTCACCCCACCCAACCCCAACCTTTTTTGCTAGATTGTAATGTTTATTGAATCCAAGGTTGAATGGCATTTAATGAAGGCAGCATAACTCAGTTGAAAGATAAAGCATTGGACTTGTAATCCAAAAGCTGAGACTTGTTACCTTTTTTTTGTGGGGGGGAGGGGGAGGTGGTTGCTCGCATATTTCATGTTTCAGGTTTGGGTAAAATTTTGGAATGCTAGAACAAGAGAACTTCAATGGTATGCTTGTTATAAAGCAAAACAAATGTTCTGTAACTGCATAACTTCAAGCTTATCTAAGCAAAATTTGCAAAAATGGGTGTAAGTTGTAAGCTGTCTGTCAGTATATGTTGTCTGTGCATGTACCATTGTTAGGTCAATGTTCTCTTTTTGTAACATGCAACTTCTGTCCCATAATTTGCATGTTACATAAGTTTTCCTTATATTTGGAGGGGGGGTGTGGGGGGAGGTTAAAATTTGAACTTTTACCTTCAGCAATATTTATCTATTCAATTCAGTTTCAATAACTGTTTCATGCATGTAGTTTTTCTGTGTTCCAAATAAATTTCAATGGTCTGTGGCAGTGATAACTTATGATGTAAACACTGTAGACACATGAGGTCATTTTTGAAATGTTTGTAAATGGAATCTCTAGCATGTTAGTCAGTAAGGTAAAGTATTGAATATGGAGTGTAGTAGGGCTGTGCATTTCCGCTTAATTCACTATCCGTTTAACCGTTAACCGAAAATGAAATCAAGTCAAAGTGTATAAATAAAATAAACATTTCGGAAGAGCGCTACCACTTTAAATACCAAAGTTAATACACTTAAAATGGCGCTGGTAGTGATGATCGTCGAGGTAGCGTGCAAGTTAAAATGTATGCATTATTTGCGATGTTTTGGCAAGCAGTCTGTACGCAAGGGCAACTCACGCATCTATTCAAAGTTTTTACAAATATGCACACTTTTTTTGTTATGCCACTGAGATTTTTGTAGTCTAACATAGCACCGTAAGATGAGGAGCCCATAGATATCACTAGTGGCATTACCGCAGTTCAAGTCGCGCTTCTCTGGCTACAGGGATACACTATCACACACGCCTAGAGCACACGCATGTAGTGTAGTATCGAGTACAAACGTACCACATATACAGTGTACTAAAGTGTGCCTTGTGACCATACTGCCATACATACGTAGTATAGGTGGGTCTGCTAAGAATTCCAGCACCGTTATGTGGTAATGGTGTAAAAACTTTTACTCACATGTATTACTGCACGCTCTGTAAAAAAGTGTAACGCTGAATGTTAACTTGTCTTAAATTGCATGCCTTTCTATCTAATGACTACTGGAAATACCAGTTTCTCCGTAGTTACGAACGGAGAAACTTTTCGGTATTGAAAGCTACCCTCGTACTGTACGTTATAACAGGACTCGTGCATAGCAGTCTCATTTTCTATGGTACCATATCAATATTGTGTACAATACTGTACTGTACTTTACACGTACAGTATATCTTAAACGATCGTTCATGCAACGTGCAAAGCAAATGGCTGGTTGGCCGGCCGGGATCGTTCAGTGCTGCTATTACAAATACTGTACTGTACTGTACAATGCACGTACGTACAGTGCTCGGGTTCGTTCAGCAAGTTCAACCAGCTGTGCTAATTATGTTCGAAAATATATGATTATTCATAAAGTTCACGATTGGAATGCTCCATATTTTATAATTTGGGGTTATTAAATGAAATGGTGGAAAGAATTTCACACTTCTTAGTGAATTTTGGGGGTTGAAACTTTTCCACTAATTACACAAACATTAAAAAAAATTATAAAAAAATGTATAATCGTCACTTGTTAAAATTATGAAGTCAGCTTAACTGGGCGGACTTAGTTACAAATATTTTAGTTGCACCTACAAGGCTTACAAGCCAGGGGTGCATAATTAAGCCCAGAACTACATAGCTTGGTCACTATTTTGTGCAGATTGCATTTATTCTGAGACCGATGAACTGTAAAAACAGTTATGTACGCCAGGAAAATTCCCGAAGTGCATTTATGATGAACGATATTAAGCATATTTTTCTGCTGTCTAGAAGTCACTTTTTAATCTTATCTATCAAGTTTACAGTGCTCCACACTTTAAAAGGTATGTTGGATTGTTGTAGCCGTGCTGCTTAGTTTAATCCCTGAACCTTTGAAAATTTTTAGTCCTTTTCAAACGTTGTGTGAAAGAGTTTATTGTCACATTATTTCGGGAAGACACTCCCAGATTATGGGGCGAACGGATCGATATACCAGTCAAATCTGCAGACACTGCAACTGGCATTATAAAGGCCTTTTTAAACCTTTTGTTATTTTTGATCCAAAGTTTACCCATTGTTACGTGGTTTTGGGCCAGCAACTTCTGCAGTTCACTGCATAAACGAGTTTAGGTATAAAGGTGAAATGCGGCGACAGATTTATTAGGATACAAAAACGGTTAAACGAAACCACATTTGGCGGTCGGCTAACCAATCGATCGGTTGGTAAACTGGTTAACGGTTTAACTGTCACGGCCCTAGAGTGTAGTGGGTTGAAAATATAGTTTTATTTCAGTATTACAGAGAAAAAAAAAAGTTTCTGTGAGACATAGGTGTACGGGGGTCATTATTTCTGGGGGGGCAGGGATAATTTTTGACCGAATTTAGGGAATAATTTATTTTCTTGACTGTCTCATTTGCCTGAATGGATCCACTATTTTTGCCTTAATTGGGAGGGCATATGTCCCACCCGCCTCATACGCTTGTGCTGTGAGATGTGATTGCTTTGAGATGTGATTGCTATTTTTATGGTATCATAAACTTCATACTTAAGTCTTAATTCCCATGGTTTGTCTCCATTGTCCATATTGAAGAACAGTGGTAGTTATGCAAAGTTTTAAGGGGTCACTTTCTTGCCTATCCACAACGCAGAGAGAACAACTGTAGTGTGTATTAAGGTATTTTTGCATGAGGAGGTAATGGGGGAGGTGAGACATGAGGACAGGAGAGACTTTAGGGAGGGGGGAGATATGAAAGACCTGGGGGGGGGGAGATATGAAAAACCTAGGGGGGAGATATGAAAGGCCTACTAGGTGTTAAAGTCATGTCATCTTGCAGAGCTGCTACAGGTCTTAAAATATTTGTCTACGGATTTGAATTTCAGCTGAATGCAATCCACCTTGTCAAAATGGAGGCCAGTGTCAGCTTTCAGGAGAATGTCTTTGCCCCAGAGGTTACAAAGGACGACAGTGCCAGAATGGTAAGTTCTGTTTGCTGTGAGGTTTTTTAATATTAAATGTACTGTTCAGTGACATTGTTAGCCCACTGAAATTTACATTACATTTTGCCTTTCATGCTAGTTAGACTGCTGCATAGAGGCAAAGTTGCATCAAATGTTTCCATGCACATGATTGTACCACGAATTTTACTGATTTCAGAGAAAGAAATCGGTGAAGTTAAAAACAAGATAAATAATATAAGTTGACAGAGTACTTGAACTGCCACTGGGACAGTCCCCCATTGTATCCTCAGAAATCTCTGGTGGGGTAAGGGGGGACAAGGGGGGACTTGAAGGTTTTATCTACAAATATCTCTGGTGGGATAAGGGGAGGGGGAAGCTTGGAGGTGGTCAGTAGTTAGTTGTCTTTCCCCATGCCCTCCCAGCAGACATGACACAAGTTGTTGTGGATCTCAAGCTCTGATACATATTCAATTTTTTTCAAAACATATTTTTCAACTTGTGAATTGCTTTCACAGATGTGGATGAATGTGAACGAGGAATTGATGATTGCACCGGTAACTCTCACTGTGTAAATCTTGTTGGAAGTTATCACTGTGACTGTAACCCTGGCTACAGCAGAACAGGTCCACTCACAGATAATGGGGAAAGCTGCCAAGGTGTGTAATGGCATTTGGTTTGTAACTGAGTCTTTATAAATATTCATTTTGTAGTGGTATTGTGTGTTAAGTCCATTAGAAATGTGTTAAGGGGATGGTTGGTATGAACCTATGGGTCCTTACTCAATGTTTTGTGAAGAATCTTTAGAGGGTCTCGAAACCATTTAAAAAAGGAGGAACAACAAAATGACACTCCAGGGTAACGGCTGGTTACCTGGAATTTCACTAGATCATGGTTCAGAAGATAATTTCACAAGTTTTGGCACAAAACATTGAATACACCTGCTAAGTGTCGTGTTTATCCAACAGTCTTTGCAAATTTGATGTCAATGACCCCTGATGACCTCAAAATGTTGACTAAATCTTTCAAGTTTCACATAAATCAAACAAGAATTGCAAATTTGACCTCCAGTGACCCCTGATGACCTCAAAATGACCTTTAAATTATTTGGCACCAAATGGTGATTTACACACACTAAGGTAAGGTTCCATCCAAGTAACAGTTTCAAAGAAATTCAATTCAAAATTTTCCTGCTTTTGACCTCTAATGACCTAAAATGATCTTGTATCCAAATTCTGTGTACACTCTGAAAGGAGCAATACTTGAGAAATATTATGACCAACTTTCAAGTACATAATTTGCTTGGTTAGAAAGGAGATACATTTATTTTGAGACTTTCACATAATAGCCTGTATTGACCCCTAAATGACTTTTGGCCTCCACATCCCATTGGTAAAGTTGCCTTGCACCCATTAATCATTGTGTTCAAATTTCATTGAAAGCAGTTTTAAAATGAATGTTTGAGAGCATATTGATCAATTTTTGACAGACATGTTAGATAGATGGATGGAGCGTTGCAATAGCTCAAACTGCTATGAACTGGTTTGAGCTAAAAATGATGTTCTTTACCTTTTGCCATTTAGAAGTTGCTGAATATTTTTGTCAACTGGCAATTTGTTAGTTTGTTTTAAGTGAAATGATTTTATATCAAGGTTGCCAATTAAATGCTTATATGTTGGCAGATTGTTTTATATATTGGCTTCAACCGAACCCTTCCTAAGGGTATTAGCTCTATGCTGCAACAGTTTTACCAAGTTAGATGTGTAAGCGGTACAAAGGCTGGAAGTTGTCTACAATCTTAAAAGAAGATGAACATATGGAGTAATTTTTTTTCCTTTATCAGATATTGATGAATGTACTGATGGTCATACTTGTCACAAGAGTAGGTTATGCAATAACCTGGACGGGTCATATGAATGTCGTTGCTCACCAAGTGGCAACTGCGACCCCCACTGCTGGATTACAAAGAAGAAGTCTAAGAAACATGGTTCAGAATGGGATGAACAATGCAACACTTGCAGTTGTGAGGTATGACAGTTTTCATTTAGGAAAGGGTAGCAGACAGGGTAGCAGACAGGGGGAGAGGAAAGGCTCCCCTGAAACACTACTGGACACAAAATAAGAATGGAAAAGCAGAAGGTCAAATGTGTTTAGGATGCCAAGAACTTTGCCACAACATGAAAATATTTGCTAGTGGCCTACCAGTAGAAGTGGTGCAGGGAGCGAGAGGGGGGGGGGGTTCAGAGAACAGGGCCTCATAGGGTTGTGGATTCCCTGAAGACCTACCTACTCAAGCAAAAGCTGGTAGAAGTAGCAGGTGATGAATTTAACAGGCTTCAAGTGCTGCCTAAGGTATAGGATATGTATACCTTTTTGATGGCAATAATTTGTCAATGCATCCAGGCAAAGCAAGGATAGATTCAAGACTAACCATTAAAACCCATTGGAGAACAAATTTAAAGTAAGCATGTGGACTTTATAGCCTTTAAAGGCCTTGCCTCAAACATATTTATGAGTATGATCATATCTCCAAAGATAATTAGTGATACCACTTTCATAGACATTTATCCACACAACAGCTTACACTGTTGGTGGATATGGCATAGAGCATTTTAAATTCGGAATAAGTTATTGTAGCTAAGTGTGGGAGGTGTACGTATGAGAAAGGTCTTTTTGTTAAAAATGGAGATGCTTGAAGTAAACTTAGGGAGGAGAATGTTTGATTTCTGGTTCCACATTTTAGAGCCTTCAAGGGACTTTACTATTAAATGGTACTCAAACAAAGTGAAGGAGTGAGGCAGTCATGACCTCTGATGCCTGCTGTTGTTTTTAGCCCTAATAATGGTAGGCTGCAGTATTTTATTTGTATCAATTTATAAAAATCTCTTAAGTCCAAACAGCTGTATTGTGGGATTCCCTGCACCTCTTTGAGAACTCAATATTTTAGTGAAAGCTTCATATTCTTTTGAATTAGTTATAGAATTCGTTATTGGCCTGATTTGTCCTACCTTAATATCAGTTTCGATTTAAAAGTAATTGGCAGCAACCCCAGTGTTCTACTGAAACACAATTTCACAAACTTTCTCTTTATTTTCCCCTCATGTATCTTTCATTATATGTAAGAACATAGGTGTTGCCTATTGTTAGTAAACAGAAGAGGTTTTCTGCCTTTAGTTTAACAACACACATTTAGATACAGTAATATTGTCACATGACTAAAATAGCCTTACATAAATCAGGATAGTGTGGTACCCTATTGGAAATTACATGACAACATTTGCCCTTAAATTTACACTAGAAGTAAATTTGTCACAAACTTACAAACACAATACCTTGTAGAAAAATAATGAATCTTTGAAGTCTTTGAATGTCTTCATTAGTTTTCATGCCCTTCTTTTGTCTGTTTCAGTTGGGTGTCACCTCTTGCGCTCCAAAGGCTTGTGACTGCTCAGCAACTCATGTGGATCTTGCTTGCTGCCCTCAGTGTGAGGTTTCACAAATGTGTATGCATCAGTCATCAGGTGTTGTCTACCAGAATAGGGAGACTTGGATAATAGACTGCCAATCATGTCAGTGTGTGGTAGGTTAAATTTGTTTATTGATTCCTTCAATACTTGTAAGTGATATCAGCGGAGATGAAATAGTGAAAATCATATTTCAAATATCGTTTGGTTAACTTTGCATGCCCCTTTAAAGTGCTGGTCCCTATTTTGTTGTAGTGGTACACTATTCTCTGCATTTAAGGGGATTTTTCAAAGTGGGGTTGGGTTACTATTTATTCCCACCTAAAGGCCCACACTTGATCAATGGGGTACCTTCACCCCCATGATCAAAGGGTCTGGTTTTCCACTTGAAAATTTCATTCCTTGTAGAAAACTTGGGAGTAGAAGTTTTTTTTTTTTTTTTTTCAAAAAACATCTTTACTTATCATGCCCCCCCTTCCAAGAAAAATATTTCTTTTTAGTGTAGGGTACACTTTACTCTGCATTTAGGTTGGTGTTGCAACATTAGGCTGAGACCACTTCTTATGCTGTGCTTTGTTAGATAGGTGCATGTGTTTCTGTCTTTAAGCTTATGATTCAAAATCAGGTTGGGGTGAATGAGATATGCTTGAAATAAAGGGCTCACACTCACTTGTTGTTTTACACATTTATTTGCAATTAATATCTTTTTTTTTTTTGTCTTTCCAGGATGGTGTTGTGAATTGTTCCCCATTAGAATGTCCAGTACCCAACTGCCAGGACACATATACCCCTATCGGTGAATGCTGCCCTCATTGTCAGCTTCATAGACAGTGTACTGAGGTAAACTCGTCACCACAGAACCTAGCTGGAAATGCCAAGTGTGTGTCACAGGGAATCTCCTACACTAACAATGAAAGATGGTTACTGGAGGAAGACTTTTGTACTGAATGTGTTTGTCAGGTGATTGATATATTGTGGCAGTAACACTTACAACCATTGTTTCCTCTGAGCAACTCTGACAAAAATTTTGACTTAAAGGGAGATGGCAGTCGCCCCATGCTTATTTTCAAAAGTTTGCTTACTCTTACAAATTTCCCCTTATTTTGCTCACAAGTATCTTTCATCACATTTTTGTATACAAACATTGAATATTGAAGGTAAACCAAGGAGTTTTCTGCATGAATTTAACAAATGGTCACATGGTTGATAATTGAGCCATTCCTGAACTAGGATGATGGTGCACACTCATTCAAATTTGGGGGACTGCATTTTCCCTTTAATGGCTTTCTGATTTGATGCACTAAATGTTCAGAGAAAAAGTATTGAAAATAGAGTTTCTTGAAGTTTGACTACAAGTGATACCAGATTCAGCTCATATTGCACTAGAAAGCGCCTTAAATGCAGGGCCCTCGGGGGGCCTGGATGCCTATTATGAGGCTAAATAATACAAGGGTACCCACTCAGTAAAGAAATTGGGGAAGTCCAGGAAAGTGTGAAACTTTTGTATTGTCATAAAAGTACTGGAATTTTGCAGAGTTTGGTATGGAGACATTGTCATAATTGTCTAGAAAATTTCCCGTTTAAATGCTTATATAGGTTAAATGTATTGTTTGTAAGATTTTGAAACTGAAAATAGTCACCTTTCATTGCCCTAACTCCATTTTAACTACTATTTTCCACAATAAATATTCATCGCAGTGCAAAAGTGAAATGTTTGTCAAACAGTGTATGTAAAATGTGGCATATCACCTACAATCAATTACCTCCATGGTTTTGTATATTTCTTTAATGTGAGGAAACCTCATATTGGTTATGTCAATCAAATCAATGCTGTTTTATCAGATGTAACTACCTGTACAAGTAAAAGGTTAAAAAGAAATATGATGAGGCATCAAGTCAAATTTAATACCCATTAAGTGCAATAGTTTACACCATAAATGCTACTTGCATACTCTATAACAAGCAAGGGTAGTGAAGGTGCTGATTGCATGTTTAATGATTTAAGAAATTGCTGAATTTTTTAAAGAGTATTAATGGTCCAGGCTTTTTCCCATGCTGTGAGGTTTTATGTCTCACAACTTCACACATGTAAGTTTCTAAGTAATATACACTTGCCCCAATGTGTGCAGACTTAGTACACAGTAGTGAGGCCATTTGGTATTTTGAGTTAGACTTAGGAATAACATATTACCTACATGATAGAGGGCACTCTTTCAAATCATTTTATCATCTCATCCAAATTAGTTCAAGTGATGTGATTCTACGCATAATGTTTGCTACGGACAAAGGTTTACCGAAGGAAATACTGTTGCGCTGCCATAATCACTGATAAAAGGAAGCTAAGTTTCCTTTTTCTTCATTTTAAAATAATTTTCAATTTTTTATCTATCTTTCAGGGAGGTAGCATTTGCTGTAATTATAATTCCCTCTGTTCTGCCAAAATTTGATGTCTGTGAAAATGGCGTTTACTCTCAACTCCTATTGAAGAGACCATCACTTGTAGAACACGACAGAAGAGTCGCCTGCAAAGAGTCAGGAAGGTGCCAAGCAGTAAACAGAGAGGCTGGAAATTCTGTTATTTTCAGTTTATTGTTTGTATTTAATATTAGTCATTTATATGCCTCAGTTCTTAAAAGTCTGCTTAAAGGGGCTTATTGAGTTGGTTCACAAAATTCAAGAGTTTTTTCACACCTGTTGAGATTTACTCACATCTTGATGGTAAATGGTAAACTAAGAGATTCTGCCAATTTGGCACACAACTGAAATGGCAATGATAGGGCTATTAATGATTAAAATTACTTATTACAAATTCGTGGCAAGACACTTTTTAATGTAAGGTATTTATCACATGCAACTCCTATCCACACAAACTGCAATTTCTCACATTTTTGGTTAATATAGGAAGTGTTACATGAGTAATGAGACTAATTAGAAACATTGACATGCAAATGATTTCCTTCAAATTCATCACAGAATAATGGTTATCAACTCAGTGAGCCCTTTTAAGGCTGTCATGTTACTTAATTCTAAGCATTACAAATATTCATCTCAGAGAATGGAGTATAAATAAGGTTTTAAAATTTTCTATATTTAATTATTTTGTTTGGCAAAGCATATTTATAGAAATTATGAAATATTAGTGGTATGTTAAACGTTGGAAGTTGTTAAGGCTCCTATTACCAAAGTGTTGAAAATTGAAAAATTTAGCTGGTGAAGTCTTGATATTTTTATGATCTTGAAAGACCATGACTTTGGGTGATTGATTTAGAAAAATTGGACACTTGGTTGGAAAACTGAAAACCTCATGTTTACTGTAATTTTATATATCATGTTGCTTATATTTCTGCTGAGA
The DNA here is from genome assembly GCA_009936505.3 of Holothuria glaberrima. NCBI lineage: Eukaryota > Metazoa > Echinodermata > Holothuroidea > Aspidochirotida > Holothuriidae > Holothuria > Holothuria glaberrima. The sequence continues at coordinate 3,860 of WURT03667817.1, read as the reverse complement.
GTGTATGTTTGTAATTCCATATGTGGAAAAATGAAACATTTTATGTAGGAATCACTCAACACATGTGTCAGATTGGGAATATGGTATTGGCAAACTTCCCAAGCCTGTTATAAGTTCAGATTGTTAAAGCCTAATATCATAGACATAATAAGTCACCATTCAAGAAGGAAAAGGAGCCCACTTTTTTTATTGGGGACCTCATTTCAATAAGCAAGTTGGATAATTCATTGCCATGTGGAATTGTGGGAAACATGCAGGATAAAAAGAGTTAAGTGTGCACTGCATGCATTCCCCTACTTTTGTGCATCCCCAATTTTTGTGCAGTATGTAAATATACCATTAAGCCTAAATCTAAGTGTGACCAGCCTAACTGCACAAATATAGGGGTCTCTAAACTACTTAAGGGCAGCCTAACTGCACAAATATAGGGGTCTCTAAACTACTTAAGGGCAGATAAAAATACAAATTCTCACACTAAACAGACATTTTATAGAGCACACCACAAAACCACACGTAAGAACCCTCTATTTGTGATGGGTTAAAAAGGATGATTCGACAAATTTCTCAAGTTTAGTCAAATTTTGGAAGACGTGTTGTAGGTATGGGTGTGTTATGTTTATCCCAACAGTATGGACCATGTGGGCATGTGCAGACGAATTATCAAACTCATTTAAAGTGTGTTTACACGGAGCATTTTGTAGAGCTGTTTAAAAAGCTTAAGAAGATTAGGAATACTACAGAATGTTTGAGGTTTCAGATTAGGATAAGTGTAAAATGTTTTTCAGTACAACAGCACCAATGTTTAAATGGTTCAATTTGCCCTATGTATTTTTTCTTTCTTTGTAAAATATGTACATTTTTCTTAGTGGAGCTGCATATCATTTAATTTTTAAGATATACATAGTTTTGATATAAAATTGTGAATTTACAATAAGGGAAATTACTGTTCTACAAACTACTTGTGTAAGGAGTATTTGTGATAATATTGCAATTGATAGAGCCCCATAATCATAAGATTGCCTGGGGAATGGAGGCCACCCCAATTGTCAGTCAAACCCCAGACCCTGATATGAGACACATATGGTTCAGTTACTGCTAGAAGTATAGTGACTGCATATAACTTACCTTGTCTGTCTGCCTGCTTCCCCTCCCCCCTCCCCCTTTCCTAGTTCCCAAAGGAGCAAAGAGAGGGAAAAAGAGATATTCAAACAGCTGCCTTGGCTTCTTTATATTCTGGGTACGATGGGGGAGGGGGATAGGGGATGAGGTGAGGCTGTCCAATATTTCTAAGTAGAGTTACTTATAACTCATGCCAAAGCTAAGGAAGCAAGATCAACAAATCACTTCATTCAAGAGGCACTGTTGCTGCCCCCCTTTCCTGTCAGTGTTGGTTAACAAGTATGATTTTTGAAATTCAGTTGGAGTAAAAAAATTACTGTTAGTGGAGTTATAAAAAGCCTCATAGTTATATTGGTATGTTCCTCTGGTGATTTCAATCCCTGCTGTAGGCAATCAAAAATTTTGTTAGGTTTCAAATTGATTATAAAGCAACTGGGACCAGAAAAGAAAATATGTACTACAATTTAAAGCTATTTTGGACTTTTCTTCCAATATTGTATCTTTCCAAAAAAAAAAAATACCATGAAAATAAATATTGATATTTCAATGATTTTCTTGTTGTATTTGTCTGTCAAATTAAACATAAATTGAGTAATTTGCTAGAAAAGAGAGGGGAGACATTGCGATGAGAATACTGACCACTAGGCTCTAATTTTTGAATGTGTGCAGACCTTCCTCTGCAAGTTATTGAATCTTTTACCTGTACGCAATGTTACATCATTGCATGATGTCGGGTACACCTTTGTTTTCACCAGCAAGAGCACTTTCAGTGAACATCCATCACTTGGAATGTTTATTGTATTTTAAAATATTTGCCTTAAAAGAAGGGTGTAAGCTCAAATCAAGTTTTGATATATTAGAGGGGTACTTATTCTAAGCAGTCTAGTGAAATTCCCGTTGAAATCCGACGTGTTGTTCTCAAGATATCAGCAAATCAAGTTGTCACATTTTCAACAGGAAGTGAACTTGAAGCAAGCACATATGATGTCATAGCCTCACATTAATGAGCAGTCCTTTGTTTTTCTTTTAACTTTATAACCAATTTTCTCCTCAGCAATCATATGTTATCGGAATGTGATTGCATGAGAGGCATGGGAAAATTACAAACTTCACATTCCACATGGAAAGGTCCTATCCCTATTAACTTTAAGGTCAGCACAACAAACTGAAAAACGAAGGAAACAAAGCATTCCTAATCAATGTGAGGAAGTGATATCAGGGAGCTGCCTAGTGATATAACTCTCACTTGCCTCAAGCTCACTTTGAGTCACAAATGCAGTGACTTCTTTTGCCCATATCTCGAGTAATACATGTCCGATTTGAATGAAAGGTTCACCAAAATGCATAGATTTAGTTTCTCTTTCACATATGAAAAGTAAATTTTTGCTTGAACCCTTCTTTTAACTGTTGGTTCTTGTTTTGGGTGGGGAAGTGGCCAGGGGAGGTTGGAAGGGGAGGGGAACAAGTTACTAGGTAGCGGTTTTGTAAAAATACCTTGTGTACTTAAGCTCTACAAAATGGAGGGGGGCATAATAAGTAGTTGGGAGAAATTGATCCAGAATTTTCTCGTGTAGCCCTGTGAGAACTCTAAGGTATCATCACTATTGTTCCCTGCATATTTGGTTTGAAACAGTGGCTACTTTTGCTTACAAGCCCCACAGAATTTTTCGCTTAACTTCCACATTAAGTCACAAAAGTGAAGTGGCTCTCAAAGACTTGCAAATGTTGTAAGTTTTTCCTGGCATGAAAGTTGTTAGGTTGGCCATTCATGGCACTTTTAATTACCATACCATGATTTTCGAGGATTTGGCTAGAAAGGCTCAAACTTTTTGTACCTTCGTGTGTACACCTGCTTTCTGTTCCTCACTCAAAACTCACTTTTTCCTCACTCAGTTAACCTCAATTGAACCTATTTTCACAAGAGTGATACTTCATCTTGTCAAGCTTCATATCACAGTGTGTGACAAAAGATCCAATCTCTTTAGGTAGTAGTTTAAAAGTTGTCCCAAATAGCGGAATGGTGTCATGTATTTATGACTTTTGATGGTCAGGTATCGTGCAACCATGGGTGGCCCCAGGATTTTCCTGACGTTTGGGTAGCTTCCCACTTGGGAGTGGTGTGGGGGCTAAAATGTATTCACAATAATTGTCTCAGATATCGTGTACTACGTGCAAGGTCACCAGAACATTTGACCAATCAAGAACTAATATCTGCATGACGTCATATTTTCATTGACACTTTTTTCTTATTTGAACATCCTCTTGGTCCATGCTCAGCCTGACTGACGTTCCTGAAATCCACGAAACATGAAATCTAAAGTGGGTCGAGTTCATGGGCGGCGATCCGTCTTTGACAGTTGGGGGGGGGGGGGGGTATCGTCAGTGGCACTATTTAAGCAGAGCGCCAGCATCAGCTGACGCGGAGACAACAAAGAAAATATTGGCAAATAATACCCCGACGTCACCGGAAATGGCCCTTTCCAGCTTTGCAACGTGATACTATGACAACTGTCACAGGTGTTTTTGTAATCTTTCAATTTTTTCCGTTCTCCTAAGAAGTTTTTTGGGCGAAATCTCTAGGGGACAGGTCATGACCCTATCTATGGGGGGCAACAAGTGGCCTGCCTACAGATAGTTGACCCCCGGCAGACCCTTTTTCACGTACTCCTCCTCCTTCTTCTTCTTCTTCTTCTTCTTCTTCTTCTTCTTCTTCTTCTTCTTCTTCTTCTTCTTCTTCTTCT
>WURT03667806.1:0-17619 GCA_009936505.3 Holothuria glaberrima | reverse complement strand
TTTATTTTTTAACTTTATTCATTGGGCTTGAATCAAAAGAGTGTGATCCATTACTAGCATACATAATTTTCATAGAATTTGTTGTCCCAAACTGCACCAAAGGACTCAATTATTCAAAATTTATTTTCCAATTGAGAGGGGGACACCCCCTCTCCTTGGACCTCTTCCCTAGGATGGGGGTCTAACACAATATTCAGTCCCCCCCCCCAGTTGATAACAGCTTCCTATGCCTATGATATCTGGTGTAGAAAGTAGTCGCTATGGACATAATTACATGGTTTGCACTTGGCATTTCCAGTTTGTACCCCAAGTTTAAGTGTAATTTGGGCCTGACACAGTGGATTATAGTGCTGGCTATTGCTGTAAGGGGGATTTGGACTTCCTTGTATTCTTAATATAATAATTGCCCCTCCTTATGTCCTATATGTATCTCTCACTGACCCTCAGCAAGAACCTGGCAAACTGTTTGCACAGGAGGTCAACCTCGGCGTCCTCCCTATTCCTCTTCTAGCGTGCCAAGTCAGATGTCTAACATTCATTTGAGCTCAGGTCGTTTTCTCTTTCTGACTGAAAGCCATCTGGAAAGTTACAGTAGGAGGTTTTGTTCCTTTGAGGAAAGCAGACACTAGAGTGGTCTATATTAAAATACCCAGCAGGGAATTACTGCTAATCTCATGTCATGTCTATGTAGCCCAACTGGGATTCTTTGTGGCGAGCAAATGTAATAAACAGAGAATCATTGAAGCTAGTGTCTTCTGAAGATCGATTGAGCTAAAAGGAAATGGCATATCTAGCATCCTGTATCACATAACTTTGTTTGACTTTGAAGCACTACACTTTAGAAGCAAGCATGTTAGAACTTGCTAACAAGTGGAATTTTACATGTTGTCATGAGGTTGTACCCAATGAATTGATCTCCAAAATTGCAGGTGCAGTTCAGAAAAATTAACTGCCTTTGTAACTATAATATTCTTTTTACAATATGGTGATAGAACTTTCTTAAAGAGCCTTTATGGGCTCCTGAAGGGAATCCTATGTAGTTATGACCTAATAACCTTTTGCAAAAACTTAAGTGGCATTGTATTTTTTTTTTTTTTAAGTTCCTTCAGAGATACTTGCTGTTCATTGTGTTCATTGTGTACAATCACGCAGTTTACACGTTCAGATTTCCTTGTGGCCAGGTATTGCAATATTCACAGGTTGCAATATTCACAAATTTAAATTAAAAAACTAGTCTACACCCATACGTATATTTGAAATTTTAGAACGAGGCATTAAATTTGAGTATTATGGTGAAATTCCCATGAAATTAATTTGTGCTATTTTCATGATGTTGGCAACTGAACATACCAAATTATCGACTAAAAGTGAATTTGAAGCAATCAGGTGGTCATCACACTTGCTTGCTTGCAGTTTTAGTAGAAAGTAGAAAATGTGACAACTTCAGTAATACTGTACTTGGCAGTGTGTCACTGTTTCAAAGGAGAAACACTATCTGCCACTAGTTATATCATCAAGACTGTCTTATGGTTTTACCATGTTGCCATCAAGTAGTAGGAGGGTACCATTCCAGTGCCAACAAATTATGCTAGCTGGTACTTGCAGGGAAGTAAGGGAATTACCTATGTAAATAGGAGGTATAAAGTATCAGAGCTAATAGACATCAAAACCAGGTGAGTTTTGAGGAATACATAACACAGTAGAAAGAAGTCATTTAAAAAGAAATGGCTCCTAGGTTTGCTTCTGCCCTCTTGACTGAACAATTTACCTCACTGATTTAGAGACACTGATTTAGAGACACCATTTTACCTGCTATAAATAAATCCCTGCAAAGCTTTCCAATATGCTTTATAATTTTATGGAACTTTTCAAACATTTTGGATTAAAAAAACACTTGTAGGATTGCGGTATCTGTTGTAGGATTGTGGTATCCCTTTGAAGTATTTAATGCTACATTTCAAGTTCTTGATGGATAAAAGATATTAGGTAATTAAAGAGCTGATTGAATGTCAGTAAAATTGCTGTAAGTTAAAGAAATTTCCTAGAAATGAACAAAACTGACTCTCAGTTTATGCCATTTAAACTTAAAATTTCTTTTCATTTAGAAAAGGCTGCAGTCTTGTGCAATTTATTTAAGATTTCTTCATATGTCATGGTCTTGTCACATACTGATCTTTGTAATATTCATTTCTCTCAATTAAGCCACTGTTTTCATGTTTTTCAGTTGTTTTGCAAGAAACAGCCACATATAGCATAAACAGCATACATGCACAGTACTATAAACTAGTTTGAATATAAACAGTATAGATACTGCACTAATTTATGACATAAAATCTAATGAAATTTATCAGCATGAAAGTGGAAGCTAAGTAGACAGGTGACAATATTAGTGAAAACTGGCAGATTGATGTTGAGACTGGATTTTAGCAGTTTTATAGAAGAATTTTGTATATATTTGTGAGCCAATTGAAACTGTACATTCATTATTTTTGAGAAAGAGTGAAGGGATTCAACTATTTTATGAATGCTGTATCAACACTTCAAGCTGGAAGATCAAAAGATATTGCGGTCATGTCATATACTCATCTGGAACATCATCAAGCTGTAGTAAACATGAAAGAAATTAACATAATTACTGTCACCAAGTGTCAGAAGATTTATTTTCTTTATTATAAACTAATATTAAACTTATCAATCTGGGAATGGCTGTTTTCTAGAGGAAGGGCACTTTTTGACAGTTGTATAAGGGGTGATGGTGGAATTATCTGCTAACATGGCATCTAGCCAATGCAACATCTAGCCAATAGACATTTATCAACTTCAAGGTTAAAGGAGAAGTTTCTCGATACTTTTTGTTGTGCTCCCTTTATGTACAATTAATACATCCTTCCCCTCTTTACTCATGAGTCAAAAGTACATTCAATGGTAGAACTGGAATTAAAGGGGATATGGCACCCTTCCCTCTCTCCCAAACCAGGTAGTTGCTGTCAACTCCCTACCCAAACATATCTAAGAATAGCCCTAGAGTTCTAAATACAGTTGATGACTGCACTTTGATTGACAACCTGTAAAATGTATATTCTTGTAGTTCTAGACTTTATTAAGTCCACTTTAAAGTTAACCTAGGACGGAAAATCATTACTGTCTCAGGTGAGATTAGAGAGCCTTTAAGTGCAGGAAGTCCCTGTTGGCATTTTGGGGACTGGGTTCTCTTGTAAGGCATGGTGAAGTGGGGAGGGGGGGTCTTGTGTAGAAAGGGGACATATAATGATGTTCATATATTGCGCTAAGTACAGTTGATTGAAAGCATAGTTCAAAGCACTTTTATTAATGTATTACACTGTGGTCTCTTTACTGTAAATTACTTCATGTCACAGTTTTTTCTTATACTAATGCATTGATCCATTCATTTTAGACCTTTTTGTTCTGGTCTTTTATTTTAATGCTTTTTGTTTCACTTTGAGTTCTTATTTAAATGAAATGTGCTATAGGAAGAAGTTTGTATTTTAGTATTATTATGTACACAAGTATTTCCCTAAATGCATACAATTGAGGAAGTTTTCAGCAATTTTAAGGGTGCCCTCTGTGGAGGATGTGTTGTGTGGCCTACTTCCTTCTTGGCAAGTTTTTAAGTGAAGTTGCAGTTTTTTTCAGGTGCTATATGAAGGAAGTTTGATTGCTTCTAATTTGTTAGTTAGTTAGATGAGATTTAATGACACACCAACACAAATGTGTTACATAGTGTCAACATGATAAAAAAGGAAAGTTCAAATACGGTTCAACTTCAAGTTTGGTTTCAAAAACAGTTCAAATACGGTGAAAGTCCTTTCCTTTCGTTGCCTCTTACGACAGGCTGGGAATACCGTGGGCATATTCCACAACCCCCTGCCCACAGGGGGCTTGATTGTTTCTAATCAAAGTTTCTAATCAAAGTTGTTGACTACAAACCTTCCCATCACTTTTCATCCATTTTTGAATAATCATTGGTATCAGGATGAGTTTCAAAAACTCAAACTGAAAATGCAGTTGTAAAGAAGACTGACCAAAAGGAGGACAAATTGTTTAGGTCAATAACCTGAAGCTTCATAATCAGTGCAGAAGATAAGAGTTGGTGTGTGCCTTCCTCTTAGAAAATTTTCTCTGTGGATGGTACTGTATGCTTGTCCTTTTGCCTAGAGCATTGGACACAAGGGAAAATTATTTCCAGAAAAGTAAAGACCAATTGAAAACAAGTGTTAGAGTAGCTCTATCACTTCCATGCCCCTAGGCAGTGCAACATATTGCATGGGGAATACACCAGCCAGAAAAAGATATGTGGCATTCAATCATTGTAAACTGTAGTAATTAACCTATATGCATCCCATGTGGCAGAAACAGACCAGTAAATTAAGCGTGAAGGCATATATCTGCATGTTTGCATGTGCAAACAGGCAAGAAACCTTTCTACAGTGGATTTTGATTTCTGCTTGGTTTCTCTCAAAGATATGTTTTTATTAACTATTGTACTGATCACATATTATGCAGGGATCTTTCACCCAGTTGGCTCACAGAAAGGTTTTGGCAAGTTAAAAGGTGATGATAAAAAGGATATAAAAACAGCTAAACATTACGATTACTGCATTTTTGTAGAAGTACCTGTAGACAAGTACTCTGGATATTAGTTATATATGGACAACAGTACTGATAAATACAGAACCTACCTCAAAATGGAGTTATTGTTTAAAATGTGAAAATGTAGAGCAAGAAATAACCATGGTTTCATCAAACTATCAAGCTACATATTGCCCTCATGCAGTGTTTAATTATGTCATAAAAATTTAATTTGTGAACTTATATGGATGGATTTGTTTTGTTTTTTTTATTACATTTTAACAAAATAAGTATGAAATGAAGTGAAAGATAAGATTATAGCTGAACGAAATGACAAGCTTGGATGACCTAACTTTGAATTCCAAAAATTATTTTATTTTTCTGGATCATCTTTCTCCCTTCCCCTTCCCCTTGTGTAAAAGGTATTAAAGAACAGCTTAGGAAACTGTGTTATACTGATTGCCAATAGACCACTGCTGTTATGGTTTCTGTCATGTCCTTCTGAATTATCTTTAGTGTCTGGTTTGATAACATCTCATAACACTTAGAGAAGATGCATAATGAAAATAAATTGCCAACTCAGTTTTCAGTTCTTAATATTTAATATTGAACTTTACATGCAAAAATGATTAACAGACACAGTCTTCATACAATACATGCTGACAAAGCCTGGGCAACACAGACTAGTAAAAAATCACAAGAGCAGTCCTGTTGATACTTTTAACCAATTACAAGTTACAGTATAATCACATGCCCAGACCATCCAACCTTGTTGTTGTCTTCACTTTCTGTCCCAAGATCTTTTGAATAATTGCATAAGGGGTAATTTTGCTTCCAGTCTAGTATACCATACATAAGGGACAGGTCACTCTCTGCACATGCTGTGAGAGCATGATAAAACACTATCTTTTGGATGACTGTGGTTGCCACACAATAAACAAATGAGAAGCTGAAAGCCAGCCTAGAAAGTTTGACTTATTATGCTATAACATGAGATCCATTTTGCATCTTAGTAAACAAGCCCAGATCTGGAAATTTTCAGGAAAAGTTTCAGACATCTTCAGTCATCAGTATTGGAGATTTACCTTTTGAGAGAATCTAGTTTTCCTTCGATCGAGAGAAAAATTGGTCGTAGGCACTGCCATTTTGCCAAATTTTACCACAATTATAGGTGTTATGTGTGTACATTTTCAGTGGTTGCCAATTTGAACACAAATTTTGGATATTTTTGAGAGTTACTTTGAAGCTTTAGAAGAAAGTAGAAATTTGGTTAAAACAAGAACATTAATAGTGGCATTTTTTTTCTTTTTCATAACATAAATTTCACCTCTTTTTTAAGAGGAATTATTTCTATGTTACTGTGTAGGTTGTGACCTTCTATGTTCATTGAAGCTCTTATAGGACTTTTTTTCTTCTCTGTAAATTTTGAAATATTAAACCAATATTAAGTCCAATAAATTGAAAGGAGGAAATTTATAACTGCAGGGGACTTTTGTTGGATAGGTGCCAGTTTTGTTTTTACAAATTTTGATTTGATGGTCAGTTCTGGACTATTTTCGTCTCAGATTCAACTTTTGCACCTGCTTGTCATGCTAATATGTGAAGAGAAAAAAAACCTTTCAAACAAGAGGAAACAAAAGACATATTTCCAGGTTCACTTTGTTTTCCCTCCTATTTTCCACTTGCATCATTCAGAATTTCATAATTAAATTCAAAACAAAATGAAGTTGGTACTTACAGTTAGAAATATGCGGCCAATTTTCAATTCACTCCCTGGGTAGGGTCTGCATCTGGGAACAAGACGTTTACTTTCCGATCAATAGCTATTTAAGTACCTTGTCATCTGGTAGTTTGTGGTTGCCCTTCTGGAAATATCTCAGGCATTGCATGCAAATTAGATTTGTATAACTTCAGAAGAAGCTTAAAGTAGGCTTGCCATTTAAAGCTCAAGATGTAAATCACAACTAAATGTTCTATCATTGGTTTCCTCGATTAAATTGCCCTTGGGAAGAGCCCACAAGAATATTGGCATAAAATTTGTTTGAACTTTTACTGTGTCATCAATTGGTACTTGACTTTTGGTTCAAAATTAAGGGTTTTTCAGTAACCCTCTCACCCTTTTGTATTTTGTAATATGTTTTAAAGTCATGGTCACATCTTAAGTTTGTCTCATTGAAAGCTATAGGATAGAAACATCTATATTTTATCTTGGTCTAGAATCATGTTTTGAGGTGATCTATTCTCCTTGACTTTCTGGCAACTTAACCCTCTAAGCACAACAGGCTGTAAGAATTTTCTCTCCACACCACAGGCAGATATATCTGCTCAAGTGACTTGTCTTTATCAACCTAATATGAATGTCCACTCTTCTTTGAAACCATGTCATTCTTATGAAAGACCCAATTCTACAAATTTTGATACCAAACATGCTATGTGGTTGTGTTTACAATTTTGGATATTGTTTCGATTGAAAATGACTAAAAATTTTATACCCGATTGAGCATTTCCAATTAGAGAATTTTGTAGGCTTCATTTCTTCGTAGAAGAAATACCATGTTCAAGCAAAAAGCTATCAGTGAAAGAACAAGCATGAAAGAAATATAAGGTATTAATGACCTAAATTTGCATAACTTGTAACAATATTTTGTTTCATTTTATACAACAGTGAATGTCCCAAATTAGGTCTCATTTGAAAGAACAGTTCAAACACGTTTAATAACTTTTGTGTCATCACTTCTTCATAAAACAAACTTCTGTCAGAGTAATTTGACATTGAAAGTACTGGCTTTTGAAATGTGGAAGGCTTTGGAAATTAATCCAGGCAGAGTGAATTAATCCAGTGCTAAAGATTAATATGTCAAGACAATTAGTTGTGTTTTAGTTCTAGATCTTAAGTCTCGTTCTAGATCTTAAGTCTCATTCTGACTCGAGGATAATTGTTGTAAAAAGGAGCTTTGAGATCTGGCATAAATCATGTTGATTTACCAATCTGAACCAAAGAGTGAAGTATTTATGGACAAGTGACAGTACAGTATATATATGAGACATGCTTTATAAAAGTTTAAAAGTTGTAATAAGTACAGTCAGTGGACTGGGCATAGCTGGAATATGTCCCACCCCATCCCCAGTGCCTGGTAGTCATTGACATTTTAAAGGGAACATGAAAGTTAGATTATGTGGGTGAAAGTTTCTTTATCTGATGAAATGATGTAATCTTTTTCAATAAGAACAATGTTAATATGTTACAAATCTAGAAGAAGTATATTCTCATGATCAAGAGTAGAAGACTGTGGTTATGATTACTATACTATATAACTAAGAAAAATTGGGGGAGGGGGAAAAATCTTATTTCCAAATTTTATGAGTGTGTTAGTGTTAGTATGGATCAATTTAATAGCTCAAGTACAATTTTCCAGTCATGTGCTATAAATAGGAGAAAATTGCTTACTTACTAAGTCTCAAATATAGCACTTACAAATATATTGAAATAATGACATAATTGATGGTTGTAAATTCATTATGGGTTATCATAGTAAGAGCCATCTACTGGTACAAACTGGCACTGTATTTCCATCTGGCTCAGGCAAACCTTTAATAAATTCACTCCGTGTAGACCCCTCACCTACAGTAAGAACATACCCTTGAATTCCTCTCCCAAGATGGTAATCAATGTGTATGACCTAGAAAGTCCTTGTATTAACATTCGTGCAGTAGCATGATTATACCTACTGCTGAAGGTGTATACAGTGTTTTTTACTGCATACACCTTAAGTTCATTGCATTTAATTAAGAATATGTGGCATTTTCAAATTTAAATCTGTTTTAAAGTTTTTTTTAACAATCCCTAAACATGGTGAGCATAGACCTTGAATCTTATACAAGTGTACACTAAATACCTTATAGTACAATGTTACAGAAATACTGTGCATATTGTATGGGCATTATTAACATTCTGTCTTGTTTATAGACTGTATCTGCATGTGACGACAGCGGAAAGTACAGCTATAGTTAAAGCAGTGCCATTAAACTTCTTAATTGTGGAAAACTAATCAACATGGTTATGGTAGCTTGTAATAAATCTGACATTTCCCCAGAGAATTATTTAAGTGCAGAATGGCATATTTTGTGTTGCAAAATAGTCACTGGGGGAAATTGTAATTATTTTCTAAATTGTCAGAACTACATTTTTGCTGAAAACTTTTCAACTTTAATTTTTGCAAGTTTGTCAGACTGATTATTTTGGTGAAATTTAAAGAGGCAAGGAGACCCTGAAGTAATCTAGAAATATTCGATCATGACAGATGTACATATTACTCCAGACAGACATGGCTCCTGCTCTGACAGCAGCAGGCTGCTTTAAAAGACTGGCTGCGGCAGTCAAATCATTTTATAGTAGCCTAACCATGGATGCATGGAGACTTAGCATTAAAGAGGAACCAGACAGTTCCAATACTCCCAACTAAGTTACTTCTAGGCCAGCCCATAACTGTCTTTAGCTTCTCCATTGTGCAGACACAAACATATTTTAGTGCTTAAGGCCATATCCTGGTGAGTATGCAAGGCTCTAGTGTGTATAAACCAAAACACTCTCTGAGCATACTGGGTGATATGAGCTGCTCTGCATCTTTTGAATTTTGTAACGCTGATGCTAATCAAAGAGTAGTCAACAACTGAGACTTTTGCTTACTCCCCAGTAAAAGTCATACTTGGGGTGATGCAAACCCCTCTTTAAATTAAAGTTCATAACTTATGTTAAATAATTGATAAACCAGTCAATTGTGGGATAATATTACATCTTGAACTGCATTAAAGAAACAAATGCTGCTTCTTCGAAAGCTCCTTCCCCTTCTTATCATTCCTCCCTTATGTCTCTCTCCCCCCCCCTCCCTATGCAATAAGGAAAAAAGCAAATCACCCAATCTATATAGCTCTGTATAATCCCTCCTACTACATAAGTGGACAGTCTCGTCTACCATGGACCATCATTGGCAATCCCCACCAGATGCTACTGTACCCTTCTTACCTCACAGAATGCTTGCTCCAAATCTGTCTTGCTTCAGTGCCACTTACTTAAGCAGAGAGTACCCTCCTCCCATGAAGAGGAAAGCCACAAATCTTTCATATCTTAAGCTGTTACCAAAACATCTTGAAGCAGATCAAAGAGCAGGGCTATTTTATCCACAGGGCAAGGGGGCAACTGTCCTAGGCCTGAGCCTGGGGGTACCCCAGATATTTAAAGACTACTGCACCAGGAAGTGAGGCAAATTTGACACATAGCATAGCTTGGACAGGAAATGACTTGAAAACTCTTGTTTGAAATTTGAGAAAGTATAGGCTCAAATTTAACAGAAAAAGACAGCTTTGAGAGAAGGTTTTTGTCGTGTTTTAGTTGTGTTTTATTGGATCTCCCTTCGTCTGTCTTCTACAATGTACATTAACCGTAAGCTTTTATGGTTACTTGAGTTGCAGCCTCTTTATACACCACACATTGTTTTGAATATAGGGGCCCTATCTTATAAATACTCTGCCGCAAGCTGGTTATTTGTTAAAAACTAGCCCTGTGAACAAGTTAAGTGTCAAGTAATTTATTGATTGCAAGTTGGATTTATGGTCTATCACATCATGTGATATTTGTCTTCTGCTGTAATTCTGTCAAGGGCTGCGATTTGTTCTCAATGTTTGGGGGGACATGACCCCATTTTCAAATAATATTCTGTGTGAAAAATCAAAGTCAGTGGGCCATTTCTCAAATATTGGGGGGATATCCCCCTCCCCCCCCCCCGGATTGCAGCCCATGAATTCTGTCGTGCAAAATTATCACCTGCATCCCTTGATCATTACCTCCTGTTTTCACATGTAATCCCTACTTATCCACAATATGACCCTAATATACCAATAGCACAGTGGAGGGGGGCACCCTCCAGAAGAGGGGGCTTCCCCTCATCCTCATGTCAATTAACAGTCAGATGGGTTGCATGCAATTTTGGCCTTGGTCTTTCTCCCTTGAGCAAAGAAGGTTTTTTTTAAAGTTTTCAGAGGTTTTGTGGAATAACTGATAGCACTTATTGCGTATAAGTGGGGATCCATATTTGTCAATAGGATAAAGTATCAAGGCTTGTAGATTCTCACACAGGGAGTTTTGGAGAATTCACCTCTTAGTATTCTCTGAAAGTTACGTACTCTACATTGTGCGATCTTTGTGAATATTCACCAGTGATGCATGCTACGTATTTAAGTATTCCTTAATCACACTTGATTTATTTAGTATTCATGTTTCTTCATCTCACAAGATTTGTTAGTATTAGTATAAAAACCTGAAGATGGGCTTGATGGAGATTGATATAATGTTGGATGTGCTTTTCATCATGTTACAGTAGCATGACGGCAGTGTTACATGTAGTATCAATACAGATGATTTCCGTAAGAGTCACAGATGAAAACCTTTCCTCAACAACAGAACCTTGATAAAAAGTACTTTACATAAAACTTTCGTAGTATCTTAGGCATCTTCATCCTTAAAACTTTCATAGAATATGAAGGGAGTATAAACATAGAGCAGTGACATCACGCTATTGTCTCTACTGACAGTAATTAACTTGATTCTGTGGGTGCATTTATCAGTGATTGAAGTTGCCTATTAATAGTAAGTTCTGTGTATGCTACAAAATGCAAAACTGCTATTCTTCCCTTTACAATCAGTACAGAAACAAAAAGACAGCTCAGATTGCTCAAAAACAAACTTGAGGCTCCTCATGTTTCTCTGTTTAAAATTATGCTGTACCTTCCACTTATCAGCAGTGTGGCTAAAGGGTGTAACTGCTTTTAATAACCCCTACCTCCTTCCCACAGTGATTGTGTTACTTCTGTCCTGGTGACTGAATCAGATTGAAATCAAACTGATGTATATATACTAGAGTCTGTGCTTTTTATTAAATGTTATGGACTGGAAGATTTGGTAAAACTCTTAGACTACCTCTAATCCTCCATGATGCCAGCCAAATTACTGGTGTTGAAATTCGGAGCAATGTAATAAACCATTGGTAGATCTCTCAGACTTATATCTGTAGATATACTTGCATTTCTCCTTACATTACCCCCCTTGTCTACTTGATACTATAATGCATCTCCAAAAATATTTCTTTTCCTCCTAGGTTCAATTCCATCCCACCAAAGCAGACAGTCTAGCAACAGGATCAACGGATGGCCTGGTCTGTGTCTTTGACATCGGTAAAAATAACGAACAAGAAGCACTCATCACAACGCTTAATTCAGAGTCTACTGTGGTAAGTGTTTTGTGAATAGATGTATTCCTGATGATTGATGTGTGTTTTGTTTTTTGTGCGTTTTGGTGGATTTTAAAGAGAGCTTAAGAAGACGGTCTATTAACTTGATGGAATGTTAAAGCCTTGTGTATTGACAGATACATTAAAGGGAAGATGCAGTCCCTCTTCCCCCTCCTACTTTGAATTGGTGTAACCCATCATCCTAATGCAGAAATGGCTCTTATCAATCATGTGATAATATTTTTGTTATTTGTTAAGTATGTGTGAAAAAATCTTTAGTTTCCTTTCAATATTCAATGGTGGTAATACAGAAACATAATGAAAGGAACATGTAGTGAAATCAGAGGGAATCTGTAAGATTTAGCTAATTTTTTAAAATGAACTTGGAGTGACTGCCCTCTCCCTTTAAGGAGAAGGAATATACAGTAGGATATTTACAGTGGTTGCACAAACAAGACCAGTGTAACAAGTATGTAGGAGACAGGGAAACATCCAATGTGAAAAACAGTATCATTAAATAAAGCCCTCTTGCCAGTAGAAAAATGCTGAAGATGAATTATGTATCTAGTTTGTCATGAAAAGGCATTTTTTCACCCTGAGGAGGACATTTGGGGAAAAAATGTTGGAATTGTGGCCTGAGGTAACGTTCTGTAATTATGAAACATGCAGCTTACTACATTAATATTATATTTTAGACTAGCAGGGCTTGATTTAGTATAGACTGAAAGACTGCAGTATGGGATATATTTGATTGCTTGTACTATGGGGAACATAGCAAATCGCTTAATATAGAGAAATGTGATCAACTTTTAATCATGATTGTGCCTGAAAATACTGTTGCCTAGTATGTTTAGAAAAATTACATAAAAGATTATGAAAAGAAAGTGTTATTTTTTTATATCAATTGTTGTGACTTCCTTTTATTTTAAACTGGGTTTGTTGTTCAACAATACTTATTAATTCCAGATCATTTGCAACAAAACAAAAGTCACTAATAGGTGTGACTTCTAACTGTATTATCCATTAAAACTGCTCTGGTGTTTTGTAAATGTACTCATGACCATCGTAGTGTAGAGAATGTGTTCACTTCATGTTTCCGTTTCATAAATGACAACAATACAAACCTCTGCATCTTGTCATACTTTTAAGCATGAAATTCAACTTAGTCTCTTTTAATGCCTGCACAAAAGGGCAATTGCTTGTACAAGTATGTGACCAAATTAAAGGTTTATACATCAAATCCATCTTGAAAACTCCCAGGTTACACAAAAGTGCAAGGTTGTTACGATTCGCTCCAGAGATTCGTAGCTTGGCAGCAGCTGTAATTATGGCTACGATTCAAATTCTGAAGTTTAAGTGCTTAATGCCTCAGGCATTATTTTTTCAGTTAGGATTGCTCTAAAATTTAGGAAGAGTGTCTCCATGGTAGTCTGTGCTTTCTGTGTGGGTTTTCTGTTTTTGTTTGGGGGCCAGATGGGGGGGTGGTAGGTGGGTAGGGGTGAGGCCATGACGCATTGTCTTCAAATGCAGTTTGTCTTCCGTCAAGGCCATTTTTTCGCAGTGTAAAATGATCTGTACTTTTGAAAACTAAAGCATGTAAAATGATATGGCAGCTTAACTCTTCTGTGCTACAAATTTAAATAGTCTCCTGGCCCCAGATCACTAGCAAAATGATTGCTCGACCATGTGTGGTGCTGTATAGTATTGAGGTTAGGCATACTGTACTTTCAGCTTTATTGAGAAAAATTGGGGCCACTGGGCATTTTTTTTTTTTTACAGCTAGCATAATGTAGCAGACAATATTTCTTTTAAAGGTCGTGTGACATGCCACCAAAAAGAGCTGTTTCACTTGCCAGTTAAAGAATTAAGTCCTCCAATGAAAGATCTGTTAGAATTATTTCAATATCTTACACCGTTCTCAAAATATATGTCTTCAAAGTTTGATGGTTTCTGAAGAAACTCATTGCCTATGCAAAAATAATGATGTGGAGTGTTGCACAGTGTTAAGATATCTTTTGTTAACC
Source organism: Holothuria glaberrima (assembly GCA_009936505.3). NCBI lineage: Eukaryota > Metazoa > Echinodermata > Holothuroidea > Aspidochirotida > Holothuriidae > Holothuria > Holothuria glaberrima. The sequence continues at coordinate 3,722 of WURT03667806.1, read as the reverse complement.
TATAAATTATCGCTTATTTACTGATCAGTAGTTTATAGTTTGTTGAGTCATATCAGTGTATCTGAAGGAGAGTTTAAACCTTCATAATAAACCCCTCAGGGGACAACAATGCTACCAGTGTCCTTGAAATTAAGATTGAAAAAACAAAGGCTAACATGAGCCATATATGGTATGTCCATCTCATGTCACATATTTGCATGTTAAGCTCATGTTTATTCATGATACAAGTGTGAAATATAAATTACCCTGTAAAATGTTCAATATTTGATGGATTTTAACGGAATTGCAGCTATTTTCTGGATATTTAATGCCTTTTGCATCAAATATCTAACTATGTTATTTTCATGTCACACAACCTTTAAGGATACATGAAATGCTACAACTATTCCTTAATTTGTAGGTCAGATAAGTTTAATGGTCTCACTTGACTTTACTTATTTAATATCTTTATAGACGATGCCAAGTGTTCAGATCGTACAAATTTCATCTCTGAGCATAAACTTGTTTAATTTGCCTTTTTTTATATATATATTTTTATCGCCATGTGCCAATTTTAGTAAAAGAACAAAACATGTATTCTTTTGAGAGTAAAAGTCTATTTTCTGATTTATATTTGCTTTTTTATAGTTTTAGCAAAGTATTCATAAGACATGCTTTTTTGTTTTTGTTTGTGTCAGTTTTGCAATTGCATTTTGTGTCTTTAGACCAAGAAAATGGTGTTTCTCATTTTCTTTCTGGCAATGTGGCATTCAATCCGTTTAAAAATTTTGTCACATTTTAAGCCTGTTTCTATCTTGCATTGCAGCAAAGGATTGGATGGTGTGGTTCAAATAATGAATACCTTTACTGTCTGACAGATGTCTTTTCTATTATGGTATGGGATGCTGTAGAGGTATGTTTAGCCCCAATTTAACTAAAAAAGTTAGTGTATGAAGAAGCAACCCTGTTTAATTCCTGTATCAAAGTTAAAGGGCAAATATACTCATCCCAGGCAGGTGTAATTCTCCCAACTATGCAACTTGTAGCTCCTCCCATAATTGTAAAAAGTTCCTCCTTGTGTAGACACAGATTTGTTTTATTGCTTAATTCCATGTCCTGGTAAGCATACAAGGCTATAATGTGTAATCCAAGTACACTCTGCATTTTGTGTTATGTGAGCTACTCTGCATCTTTTATATTTTCAAACTTTCCTCTCAATCAAAAAGTAATGTCCAACTGAGAATTTTGATACCCCACATTAAAACTGTACTTTTGGGTGATGGGTGTTTGTCTTTCATGTTTTTGTCTTCTAGATCATATATTACTTCCAAAATTAGTCACATTTTCCATCCAGGATGGATCTGGTAATTACTCCTTGGGGGAAGGGGGATACATGGAAGAGGTACATGTTGGATCTCACAAATGTCATAAATTGAATCAAAAAATCTTTAATTTTAAAGACGAGAGGAAACTGTGCATCAAAAATTTTGGTTAAAAATAAAATATAGTGGACTATGAAAAAGCTAACCCTTCAAACTCTTTTATTTTTCCACAGTCATCAACATTAATCAAATTTACGAACATCAGAGAATCTCTAAAGGCAAGCATTTCTTGTTTCTCTTCAATTTTGCTTCCTGGGAGTGTGGTATTCAGTGTGCGACTATTCTGTTAAAGGAAAGTACTTAAGATCATTTATTCATGCTGTTGCCGGAAAGCAGAAGTCAATGAGTTGAGAACTTAAAATTTATCAGCCTCCTGATAACTTTACAGCTATGTATCTGTACACCTTTTAATGCTAGGTAGATAGCTAAGATTAGAATTTTTTTTCTAGGAATTTAGAGTCATCCTGAACCATCAGCACATATCAAAAAGTGTCTTCTAATTGACTCAGAGGAAACAGGTGGTACCATCATTTCCAAATTTCTCATTAATGACCAACAGATGAGAATATGTCTTTATCCCAGAAATTTCAGAGTATTTGTTCTTTGTGTGGAACTCTTGAATTGATATCATTTCGCAGTGTATAAGTAGCATGACTCACATATCTGCCAGGCAATACAAGGAAAATCTAAAGACACATTTCTCTGTGAGAAGAATCCTTGTTTTATGAAGTAGGATGGCATTAAGCTACAAATGCCTAGCTGCTTTAAGAGACAAAGTGAGTTATTGATTCATCCTCCTAAATTTTATTGATCTGCCATTCAAAAGCAAACAAGTTTTAGTGTAAGAAGAAAATATCAAAGAAGTTCGTGAAGTTTTAGTCTATGCGTTAGATAGCTGGTGTGTCTTTGGAAAAATTCTAAGGGAGAGTACATATTTGCATCACATGATCAGTGTGGATTGCATCATGCTCTGGAAGTGTTGCTCTCATGAGCATACCTGTGGTTACAGTAAGATGAACCATCTCATAATTAAAACAGACCGACTAGTGTTGCCCACCTTATGCTACAGTTAAAATTGTGCCCCTTAATATTTAAATACTCTAATACTATAAACCAAGCTGTGATTGAGAGTTTCTTTCATATAATCATGCCACAACCACTTGTAAATATTGATAACTGTGATGGAGCTTGGTAAAGGTACTACAGGGAATGGGAAACAAATAATGGTGGGTAAAGTCCTAGTTGAAGGGTCTCTTAAACTAGTATAGTCAGAATGGCAGGAAGGATCCCTTTGATATTGATTTGAATACATATTCATGTTTTAAGCATTCTTCATGGCTAGGAGAGGTTGCATGTCATCATCAAGGAAAATTTCTCACAGATTTTATGGTTTTATTAGTAAGTGATGAATCACAACCTGAATTGGTTATTTCTGCTGCCTCTCTTAGTTCATAAATTAGCTATAAATAAAGAAAGAATACTGAGGTTTTTTTTTTTTTTTATTGGGTTTTTTTTTTTGTTTTGTTTTGGTTTTTTAATTTTTTTTTTAATCTTTTTCTCTCTTTAAATAAGAAGCTAGTATGATACACATAGAGCCAACATGTCCTACATTCCAGTCAAACCTAATTATTTACTTTTATATAAATGAAACTGACCAAAAAAGTAGACAGGATTTTGAAGCAGACTTTAAAAACATTCATGTTAAATTGTTTTTGTAGTGCAGAAAACTTGTAGATCTGTACAACTGTGATTTATAGACAGAAAATAGGTACAGTTTGATGGACATTTCAAAATAAGGTAGCCGAGCATGAACTTCATTGTTAGGCTAAGGGTTTTTCACAGAGGAAAGTTTATCACTCTGTGGCCTGAGAATAATTTTTCAAATGATGCAACATTTGTAACTCTTATACTTTGTAATATTTTGGGAAATAAATGCTATTACCAGAGTTAACTGCTGAGACTGGATGGTTTTATAGTAAAAAAAAATATTTTTTTTTCTCTGTGTCATTTGAATGTTATGTAAACACAATATTTACCTCCATATAGGACCAATCCATGTGCAGTACGAAGTCAAAACAAGGGATATGTATTGTAGGTTAGTTAGTTAGATGAGGTTTTTCCGGGCTCAGTTTCTAACCAATTGGTTTAAGTTGGGCCGGGCACGGCCTTTTTTCCAGTTGTGGCTCACTGGCTTGTTTATCCTACTCCATTGCTTATGCTGAGTACCAAGCACAATGGAAGTAGGTTCCATTTTTAGCTCAACCTGCGAAGTGCGGGTCGAGCTTGTTATACTGTAGAGGGCAAATGTCTGTCTCACTTTTCAAAAGCCTACTCCTTCCTCAGTTGTCGCTTAATCTGTCT
>WURT03667795.1:7095-17620 GCA_009936505.3 Holothuria glaberrima | reverse complement strand
TGCGTGATGCTCCGCATAAGCAATGGAGTAAGGGAAAATAAGCCAGTGAGCCACAACTGGAAAAAAGGCCGTGGCCGACTCGAACCAATTGGTTGGAAACAGGACCGTTAAACCTCATCTACCTAACTTTTAAAAGCCCATCACCACAGTGTGTTGATTGCCTTTACACTTTATAGCACAAGGCACACACAAGCTGTATGTTGGACAGGTCAGTGAAGAATTCCTTGCACTAATGAAGTTGTTCCAACCACTCATTTCCTGCACAAACTGGTGGAGTGCAATATTATGCTTCTTCTACCAACTGAAAGATCATTTCACATTTGTGCTTGCCCTGTGTTTTCCTCTTGCATAATTATCTTTGAGCATTACCATTTAGGTTATTCACAGCTTGTTCAACTTGCCTTTGCTGAGCTGTGATCAGCTGTCATCTCTCTCCATTCCTCAACTGGGTATGATATTTAAGGTATAAATCGCATTTGGCGAACTATTATTGGTGAATAAACCGTCGAGACTCCAATTTTGACAAAATAACGGACCAAGGTTTATTCCTATTCTACGACTGAAAATGTGTGGAAAACTTCATTTTTATCAGTCTTTACGTTTACTGACCGTGTGTTGCAGAATAACAGGTCAGTGTTTAACCAATCAGAATGCAGGATTCTCAATAACAGATGGCTAGAGGTGGTAGAATTTTGTTTAATTGACAATGGGCAGATGAACCACAGAGGGCTAATTCTTTCAGAAAAGGTAAGTTGACTCTTGCTGCACTGGCAAAATGGTGACATATACGCTATGATTCCTTCAATGAAGTGGGATATTGCCAAAATGCTACACTACTTAAAAACTTTTACGTTTTTACCTGGTACAAATATGTCCTTTCTCACAGTTGCATCATACTGCGTTTCTGTCAGTTCGTCAACTGGAAATGACCGCACTTGGAGTACATAATTTCCTCCAGGTAAAAGGTTGCAAAGGCATTCACTTGTAAAGATTCTCTAAAACAATAAAGAGGAAACTTTTTTGTAATTCCTATATATTAGAGAAAAGAAGAAGTTAGCAAATCATTAAATCATTTTGTATTTTGAAATGAACATATGAAACCTCTGTTCTACCATTCTTGCTAGCCTTCTGCTGAGTTTTGGGAGAAGCTTTTTTTTTTTGAATGAGTATACACAAACTCCCCAAAACTCGTCTGGTTTGGGAGTCTATGAGCGATGATACTTACCTCCTATTTACATATGTATACCATTATTGCCTGCAATAACCGTCTGGCAAACTAATAACACTGTGGGAATACCTATGACCTAAGACCTAGCCCTTCCTTCTGCATTTTGCCAAACCGAGTTGGAAACTCAGAACTAAGGACCCAACCACCCGGTCATAGGTCATAGGTATTCCCGCCGTGTTATAAGTTTGCCATACGGTTATTGCAGGCAATAATGGTATACATATGTAAATAGGAGGTAAGGAGGAGCGAAATAGACTTGGTGTGTCAGGCTTTGAGTCAGGAAAAAGTGCTAAAGAAGTGTTGGAAACACCTCTATGTAAAGAATGTAGTGAGTACAGGGAGGGGGCTGCCGGGAAGGAGAAAGAGGGGATGCCAGGGGGAGGGGAATTTCTATTCATTAAGGCCCACTTCATATGCTCGTTTCAACACTTACTTTCCTGTCATGGTCACAGCTGCCTTGTAGTACCGAACAATAACTGAGGTTACTGGAAAACCGGTAGTTGTGGCACAAAATCTCCCCAAGGTTGTAGTAGTTTTCGCTGAACAAAGACACAGTAATGGCTTGGACGTTGTCTGCAGCTAAGGGGAAGAAAACATGGCAGGGCTGCTGAGTTGTCATCAAGATTTATTGCTTGATACACCCTGAAGGAGCAAAGCTTTACTTCTGAGATAAAAGTCAAATTCCATCCTCTCCCAATTCCTTCACATTCCAACTAAAAAGATAGAGACTTGTATTTTTATGCAGTCAGTCTAGCATAAAATGGATGTAGGCTTAACACAACATAGGTATGCATGAAAAATAGGGGAGATGAATGATAGGTGGGACTGCAGAGAAATCTGACCATCATCCACCAGCCAGGAGAATTCTAATGAAACAAAATCCTTATCTTTGTAATTCATTAGAAACCGCTATCACTTCTAGAATAACACTCTTATATTCCTGGCCACTTTGGAACTTTCACACAATTTATTACTCGTCAAGTAGGCTATACTAAATCGTCCTCTCATAGTACAGAACAAACTTTGCTCGTAGGGTAAGTCTCCATCTCAAACTTCCTGTACAGACACACATAGCATGGGGTTAATAGCCTTAACAATGTGTGCAAATCCACTGTAAGCTACTTAAAGGCTCTATAATCTCCTGCCAAAGAGAAAAAGTTCTCCCTACCTGGTTTACTTCTAGCCCCTCCTCCAATTTAAAAAAAAAAACACCTATCTACTTAAACTCCAAGAAAGAGCCACATAAACCTTCATTGAGTTTCATTTCCTCAAGGCTACTACACTGATCGCACACAACGTGTGTGTGAGCTTAATTGGGAACATAACTGGCTTTTAAGGTCATCCATCATTAACCAACCAGAGCGGGGCTACTGTTTAAATGAATGTCATTCAAAGTGCAGTCACCAATTGTATGTACAGGGTACAGAGCTGTTTCAAAACAGGCCTATGTTTGGGTGATGCCTCAGTCCCTTTACTAGGTGAGTTTCTCAAGAATGCAGTTATCACAGTATGCACAACTTGTAGTTTCTTCTCAGACTCACATTTTGTCACATAATTGCCCAGTCACAATAACATTGTGAGGATGGATTTGTACTCCTAAAATTTTCAAGTGCACTCAAATATTTTGCGGGTCAAGCTATTCTTATTGTACCATGGACACAGCATACTGCAATGAAGTCCTATGTGTAGATTGTCGCCACCACACTTACATGAGTAAGCTTAACAATATATGGCTGCCTGCCATGGCCTTGTACCTAAAGTCTGGACTTGCTCACTACATGGCTCGGTATCGACAGATTATTCAAGAAATTTGTAATACTTTAGAAAGAATGGAAGTTTAGGTCAATTCAACAAACAGAATGAGGGACTGTGATATATTGTTCTGCCACTCATGCTTATATTTTGTTTGAAATATTGCAGATTCATCATCAAATTACAAGAATGACAGTAGTCAAGCAGCCATTTGGGTAAGCCTAAATTTGTTCAAATGGTGGGGACCATGTTGGTCACATGATCCTCTCTCCATATGCATAAGAAGTTGGTGGGTTGTACTCTTACATAGTAACCAGAGAAACTACACTTGTACTGAATTGTACCCATGATACTGCATTCCTACTACAAGTCTGTACCCAGCACATTTTAGGTATAGCATGGGTATTTCAAGTCATTGGAAACTACAGTTATTATGTAAGGTGTAAGTATCTAAAGATTACTTACTGGACGGATCCAAGGTAAACCTGGCCCTAAGACAGGTTTGGTGATTTACCACACCACTCGCATTTGTAGTGTTCAGAAGATAAAACTCAGTTTCCAAATCTTCAACAGGGTCGGGTCTATCTTCTACATTTTCAGTGCCTGATGTCTCCACTTTGGGACACTCAACTGTAAAGTCAATGAGAAAGGAAAGTCAAAACTGTTGTCTGAAAGATCTTGTGAAAGTAATCCAGCTTCCAGTAGCTTTGTTTCCACAAAACTCCCTAGTTAAGCAATCTTTGAGTCCTAATACTAACCTCCTACATACCTTGAGTAAACCTTCATTATCATGCAGAAAACACCTGGCAAAAGATGAGGGATGTTCACCAAATTGAAGGGTTCACTTTATTAATGGTTCACCAGACCAAAGAACGGCTTGATTAACATCTACTTCACATCAGACTAAAGGTTCAGATTCCAGTTAGGTACAGAATTAGGATACAGATTAGCCTCACATAGGAATAGGGTAAGGGTGAGGATTACAGGTAGGATTAGGATTATTCCAAGTTAGAGTTTGTCTGGCAACCTTTAAAGTGAAACCTGCATGCTCAAAAAGATCATAATGATGAAAGTATAGAGATCATAAAGATACTGGTACTGTGGACGGGTCGTCGAGTGGCAGAGTGGTCTATTCCAGCTGCTGTGCACCAATGTTTCACATGTGCATGGGTTCGAATCCCGCTCCATGTACATGGGTTTTTCTCCGGGTACTCCAGCTTTCCTCCCACTTGGCATAGGCTTGCCTCTAAAATCGGTTGCCCAGCCGACAAAGTCGGTTGTGCGCTGGACTGAAGCACCTTCAGGTGGACCAGTTAACTAGCCGACTTTGCTTTGTGGCCAAGTGCATAAAGGTGGTGGCATTTGAAGCGATGAAGCTTAGCAACCTGTAAGTTTGGGGTTAGATCCCCAACCAGGTCAAAGGAATCCCGTAGGCAAAGAGAGAATGATGCTCGAAAGTTAGTAGCTCCACGGGATAGGTCAGGGGCACCCTCTGTTGGTAGGAAGTTCTTTGCCTTGGAATTGCAGGCAATTAGGGAAATACATATGTAAATAGGAGGTACGGGAGGCGCAACCTAGACGGTGGGTTTTTCATCCAAGAACAATCTACGGTTTTCCCATCTGAACTGCCTTTCAAAAGAAACCACTATATTGTTGAGTTGGTTAGCTGCTTGACATGCAGTTGTAATTCATAAGCAATACAGGTTTCTCCCACATTTGTGGTTGCTTAGCATCTTTGAATAAGCAACTGCCCTTCAAGGCCTGAATTAAAGTGGAAGGAGGCCAGTAGCAGGTACAGTAAAAACCACTTTTCAATGAAGAATGGACACATGTAGACTGCCTCTTCTGATCTCCGATTTACATTTGAGACCTAACAGGCTAACACTGTCATTTACTCACAGGAAAAGCCTGATAAGAGCCCCTTCCACTTTGCAATCATCTTTTTGTAAGATTCTAACTGCCAAAAAGTAAGATTACCTATGTAAATCCATGTTAGAAAACACAAGTTTTGTCATTTCTTAAGTGAAAAGTCGTTTGTATAAAATGTACTCATGAATAGGGAACAGTAGATCCATCTGATACAAAACTGCATTTTGCATGATTGTACCATAGGATTAAAGCATTGTATGTGTGACTAAATTAAACTAAAAAGTCCAAGAGAAATCCTTATCATCAGACTACCTTAAATTTTCACTAACTTGCATGTAACAGGCTAAAAGAAGAAGGAAAATGACTGCATTTTCACTAAAAAACAAAGCAGGACAAACTGTCTTACCAGCCAGGACACTTATTTGGGTTTTATACCTGGGTGTTCCAACATCTCTTTGTTAGAATACACATAACACTAATACTATCACCCTACCCTTGCCTTAATCATATCACTGACCTTTCCATAGACTTGTCGGATTAATACAGAGACACTGGAACAAGAGACATCAGGACAGAGAGTAGTCACCCTTATTTGTGCCTCATAAAATTAGACACATGGGTGGTAACTATTCTTGTAGCTAAAAGATTAAATACAAAACCTTTTACATAATTTGAGTAGAGCAAAAGCTACAATCCTCGACAAAAATGATGGGATGAACGAGCAAAACAAGCAACAGTAAGATCGCCATTGCCCTGTCTGCATCCCATTCCCCTGTTCAATGTTGCGGTAGCCCAATGTGTTCTGAGACTTCAACATTGATACGGAGAGAGGGGTTTGTCCCATGTACTTTTTTCGAGGATTGCAGAATCATAAGAGCCCAATTGCACAGTGTTTTTCACCTTATCTCTTTCTTGCAATAACAGCTTAATTCCCTATGCTATCAATTGCCTTTCTGCATTATTCTCAACCCTTAAACTATGACTAAATTATAGAAAACAAGAAACTACTGGAAAACAAATCATTTACAATTGAAATTCAAACATCATCGGTTGCCTAGTAACAGTAACACCTGTCAGCTATACTTAATGGCCAACATTCAAATGCATATGTTTTGTGGACAACTGCATCCGAAACTACTGATGTAAGTGATGAATTTAAAGCCCACACCTACAGGACATGCCTTCCTTCTTTTTTTTTTTCTTTAAATCCTCAAAATGTTTGTCCACCAAAAATAAATGGCACCATGACATTATCATTTGTTACTTTTTTCCTCAGTCTTTATATCTGACCAAAAATAAGAATTGTTATGTTGGGGTACTAACAGCAAAGGCTATTAATGTTGTAAAAAAGTATTTCTGGTGAGGTGTATTTTAAACATTTTAGACAGGATTCCTAAATTCAGACATATCAGATTAAACCAAAAATAGATTAGAAGTGATGCAATCACTAATTTCTCAATACGAGATTTAACAAAGATAGCATTTCATATTTAAAGAGGAAAATTATATGAACAGCGAAAGGAAATAACCTTTGTTGGTGCATTTCTTTTGTGGCCCAGGATTAAATTCCTTTCAACGTTTACCCAAAACACATTCAACTTTGAATGGAGTTGACTGGTTTTGTATGGTCATCTTTAACAAGTTGAACAGTGTTAAATGGTTTTATCAAAGTTTGAATGGAAAAGTTTCCAAAACACATTCAAATGCGAATGAAGCCATTCAGGACCATTCAAGTTTTCTCAAATGGAATTCAGTCCTGGGAAAATTGGGGTGCAGGAGATGGGGGGGGGGGGTGGTTTTATTATGTATAGATTCCTCATCATTTTATGTCAGGTTAAACACTCTGTACAGTCCTATTCTATATCAATGTCTTATAAGTACCAAACATTTTGTGATCAGCAATATCTCAGCTATGGCATTTTTAAAATTTCACATGAAACAAATATTGACATTGTATTTGTTATCATACAGAAGAGAAATTCCGGACATATTAAGTTGCATCCACAAATGTACGAGCCAAGCTTGCTCCTGGCATTTGAGAAGAAAATTTGCTATTTGCAGGCAAAATTTATACAATTTTAGGCAAACATGCACAACAGTTTCAGAAAAAAGTGCTGCAGCACATCTAATGGGAAGTAGTCATGTATGCTTAATGTGGACAAAAAGTGAGCAACATGTGCAAACTTGCATACATTTTTTTACACTGTGACTATTACACCACTGTGACTATGCAGATTTAATTCAATACAATGGATCTTGTGTACAGAAGACTAACGCTACCCCCACATGTGCTTGGAATGAAGAACTGTGATGTCCAAGCTCACATGAAACTAATTTTGACAAAGCTCACTTTCAAAATCTGTTTCACTCGATCCTTTTCCTGATACAGTCAACATAATTAAGATTCTTTCCAAATATTTTTTCAAAGTTGTAAATTCGAATACATAATGATTCAGTCAACACATTTTCATTTCTATCAATCTGAATACTGGTAAGACATAAACTTAATTTCACAATGCCATACATGGGTTGCTTCCTCTTTTGATGCAAAAACATGGCTGTAAATTCAAGCCAATAGTGGGGGCAGAGGGGGACCCCTATTTAAACTTTTGTCCCCATTCAAGAAAATAAAAAAATGCCACTGCCTCCTTGCATTCAATATACCTCTCCCACTCTTTCAAAGAAAACCTGCACCCTGGAGGTTATATCTCGCTCCCCTTGCTCCCCCTCCCCTTCAGTACCCTGTCTGGCTATAGGCCTGTTTAAATTAATCTGTAGAGAGTAATAAATGATTGATTACATGACCTTTTTTTGACAATTGAGATGTTGACTAAAACAGCTCTTTTCATGTAAATGAATAGTCAGACTGCCCCCATTCAACTCTAATTGAGTGCAGTTTCCTTCAAAGCCTAAAATAGGTCACTGACAATGATGTAGCCAAAAGATATTAAAAACAAACAAAGGGCCTTTGTTAGAATCAATACATTGACAAACAGAGAGAATGAACATAATCTGAGGTACATGAAAAGAATGACATTCATGCTGCTGATCAAGTAAGACATGTCATTTCAGATAGGGGCAATTACTGGAACAAAAAACGGTAAATCTTTAATGTTTGTGAAAATTGTTAAAGCCAAAGTTATGTTTTAACTCTGTTGGCAACAGCAGTAGACAGCTACAGCTAAATAGCTCTGTGAATAGCTGTAGACAGCTATAGCTCTAAGATACAGCTATAGACAAGTACAGCTATAGCTCTAGGATTTGACCATATTTAAAACATAAGCTAAATTTAAGAGATCTCTGTAGTTTCCCTTTCATAAATTTTCAAACAGACAGGTGGTCTAACCACAACTTTACAGAGGACAAAAACTACTTTTGGCATAGTCTCAGCTTTATTAGGAGGACGAGAACAGCTATAGCTCGTGGGGAGGGGGAGTAGGGAGGTCACTGAGGCCATTGCCCCTCCTCTCCACCCCTTGACTACACTTACTAGTTTCAGATCTAACATAGAAACAACATAAATATTGCATATAAAAGGTAACACAGAAACAAGTCTGCAGGAATATGAAAATTCAGTAACAAATACTGTATATAATGCACTTGATTTAAAGGGACCACACAGAAATTAGAATACTATTGTGTATACTATATTTGTATACTATATTTCTAAGTACACACTTCTACATATGCCCTTTAAAGCTGTCAGGAACTTTTCGCATGTCAATTCCCTCCTTATCTCCATGTCTTCATAGATATCACAGTTTACAGACATATTATACACTGTCCTGCCAGATTTATACATCTTGACTGCCTGCAAAGATCATATATGCAACTTTATTATCAGTAAAGCCCTAAATGCAACCTTGAAAACTCAGAGATAATTTAAATAATTTTAATGCTCAGTTTGCAGATACATGCATTCATATTCTGTATTGATAGATCCTAGACAGGGTTTCCTGGCAATCTTAAATTTTAAAAGCTAACATAAACTGATGAGAACTTGCTTGAATATTTGTCACATTTTTATGTGTATAGGTCTGCTGCTCAAGAGTAACCATGTAGCAGCAGGTATGCAATAGATAGATACAACCAGGCGCGGATCCAGGATTTTGAGAAAGGGGGGGCACACACAGGGGAGGTGCCAGGAAGCTTGACAGGGGGCTTATCCAGGATTTTCAAGAATTTTTTTTTTTTTTTTTTGCTTTTTTGCAAAATCGTTGTTCATTGAAAAAAGGGAGGGCGTGCACCGGGTGCGCCCCCCTGTATCCGCGCCTGACAACTCGGGAATTAGCACTCAAAATTGCAAATAATCCTAGTATACAATCACACACATAAAATTGGTATTTATCTATCCATTTTCACACTATTTGACCATCTTGCATGAAATTTCCACATGCAATGTGATACCAGGAAATTATTCGGCTCTTTGGTCCTGCCAACGTAAATTTACAAAACTGTCATCAGGAGGTTTCTACGATTGTGTGGGGGAAAACGGAGGGAAGGGGGTGGGCTAAACTTTTCATTTCCAGAGTTTTGGCATTAATTCATATAGTAGTTTTAATGGGTGGTTTGAATAAAAAACCCTTTAAAGTGAAAAACTATAGGGGGCCAAAGCCTGCCAGACACCCTCTCCCTGCTCTTGACTGCAACTTAGTATTTACAATTTTCTAATCAACCTCATTTCATAAAGAATGTTGCAAGGCACTTGCCCTAGGCATGATATGACTATATATATACATTTCCTAGTAATAAGAAGTCTTGAATAGAAAAAAAAAACTTGTCAATAACATTTAATACTCCCATGAGACTATCAATGCTTCACAAACAGCCTACGAGATGAAAAGATTGCATCAGGCATATATTCTAGTGCAAGAAGTAATCCCACCCCCCTCCCCCATGTCAAAGTTTCATTATGCCCACCCCATTTTTTGCAGTTGCAGAGCTCATACTGAATCTATGCATGTGCCCCTTAAATCTAAGTGGCTAGTTTTAGTTGGCCCAGATCTTAGGCTTTCATGCTAAACCAATAATAAAACCAGCGCTAGCAATTGCTATTTTCGATTCCATACCATTAAATTTCCCTAAAACTCAAAAATTACAAAAAAAAATGAAAAAAAGTATAAAATCAATAAAATCATAACAAATCAAAAAGTATAAAATTTGAAAAACTAGTGAAGATTAACAATTAAGCCTTTTTTTTTTCTGCCATAACAATTTCTACTCAGGTATTCACAACTGTATATAGACAACTACATAGCCAGGCATAAATTTTTAATATTACTAACTGATATTAAAATTATCCTTGACATTAATATTTCTGGTATCAATAGCTGTAATCTACTTAAGTACTAATGTGATTGACAAGTATTCAGTGGAATTTTAACGATGACCCGTAAAAGTCTCTACCACCTCTATACAGCATATTATATCAATTGAAGTAGATAGAGGAAGCCAACAATGCATGACAACACAAAGTCAAATCTACTGGGATATTGATATTCTGTACATTTTAGGTCATTTCCCACAAATTCAAATCAGCTATGATATGCAAATGAACAAGTGTAGCCTTACATTTGATTCACATCACACTCAGCAGTCTCTTGATGAAACGTTTCACTCTCTTCTCTCCCCCAAATCTGTTGGAAAAAGGATTAACCTTCTGTCCCTCAAGAAAGC
>WURT03667794.1:0-37275 GCA_009936505.3 Holothuria glaberrima | reverse complement strand
CTTGTTTTCCCTTACTCCATTGCTTATGCGAAGCATCACGCACAACGGCAAAAGGTTCCATTTTTAAAGTCTTTGGTGTGACTCGACCTTGGAATCGAACTCGGGCCTCCCGCGTAAGAGGCGGATGCCTTATCTTGTGTGGAATGCCTCCGGTACCTTGAAAAGATCTAAGATCATTTTAAGTAAGAAATGGAAACACAATATCTCAAGATAAGGATATACATAAGGATCATAGATAAATATAGTACGTGGTGTGTTGATACATAAGACTGATCAAATTAAAGGTCCAGGATGACCGTATAAGGATTGATGTAATTTGTGGACTATTTCTGTTGGAAACGCTGAAATGCCGTGCCATGAAATAATCAAAACCTGAATGCATATGTCGTACTAGTTGTGACGCCAGTACCGTTACATTCCCCTTAATGCCGTTGTCGTTCAAGTCGTTTGAAAGTTGGCGTCAACTTTTCTCGAGAATTTTTTGTCGGGGCCAGGTGTTTCTCGTTTCCTAAACACTTGTCAGCTTTTTTTATCTGCACATTGAGATAATGAAAATCACCTTACACGTTCATTTACACCCTTTGTGATACCGTGCGTCATAGTTAAACGTGTCTTGGATCAGATTTCGTTTCCCCAATTCATGTTGCTGCAATTTCACTAGCACAAACTTTCAATAACAACATTCATTATGTGCATGGTGTGCTTTTGTGGAATTCTCCTAGCTTACAACCACTTCGCAGCAGCTTGGTTGTAGTAGTAGTAGTAGTAGTAGTAGTAGTAGTAGTAGTAGTAGTAGTAGTAGTAGTAGTAGTAGTAGTAGTAGTAGTAGGAGGAGGAGGAGGAGGAGGAGGAGGAGGAGTAGGAGTAGTAGTATGAGTAGTAGTAGGGGGAGGTAGCGTTGGCTGTGGCGGTGGCGGAGGCGGCGGTTGCGGTGGTGGTGGTGGTAGTGGTAGTGGTAGTAGTAGTGACAACAGAAGTTGACTATTGTGAAACTTTTTAACATGGTCACAACAGTAATCATAGAACATCACGATGAATATATACAAATGCCCACATGTATACATGAGAGAAGATGAGTTCCCCAAATGGTAATTTCGTCTACTCCACATCCTAAAAATACCAATTTCAAAGAGAAGGGTTGGTTATTATCCAAGCCTTGACATTTGATATAGCTGGGAAAAAGGTATCCTAATGCATTAGTTTTACACAGACACAAAACAGGAAGTTGCCAACTCAGTCTGCCTTGATTATGTTGCCGACCTACGTACAGTTTACCACTTTTAACGTCCTGTCTAAAAGTAACTAGAAACTGTGCAATTTACACCTGTTGCTCATTGCAAGCAAAAATGTCAGCATATCACGGAAGCGTAACCTCTGGTTTTGTACAATTTTGCATGGTTCAATTCGGAGAGCTTTTAAGTACCTAAAGATGCTACTCGAACAATAATGTTTCATAAAATCAGTGGTCTCAACTGGCTCAGTAGCTAGCTTTCTCAGGATTAGTGTATGGAATAGAATAGTTCAAGCCAGTCACATCATTTTGTCAATGCTGGTGACGTTAAACTCACCATATTCAGCTGTTCAAGGGGAAAATGAAATTAAAATAATTTTACTTTCCTTACCCTATCATTCTCTTTTTTAGGCACGGCATACTTGATTAAAATTATCATTTGATTGTAAGAGTGTCCTCGTAACGGAGCTGCTCTGTGGTCCTTAACATTTTTTTATTTTCAAAATTAGGTGACACAAGTCCTTCTTTTTGATACAACGTTCCATGGTACCTTTCATTCTCGTCGTTGAAATAACCATTTGTTAATTTATCGGACATGTGAATATATAAAAAAAAAATCATTCTCTCCACGTCGAATAGGGCTTTTGGTGTCGGCATGTGCAGTGTAGGATCTCGAGTGGGTGGCGTCGTGGCACCGCTTCTACTTTATCTTGGAACGTTCTTCGAGTCTTTACCTCTTATTTTATTCGCCTCTTCGTCCATCGTTGGAGGACTTGTCGTCTTGCTGCTTCCTGAGACCAACAAAAAGCCCTTACCTGACACGATTGAAGACACTTTAAATTTAAGGAAGAAGAAATACTTAAGGCAAGCTCAGATGTGCACTCCTTTTTGTCTTTATACTTTATTACAATTTTTTTCAACCAGGAAATAATATTTTCCTAGTCTAAAGAACAAAATGGCAATTAATTTGTAAATACCTTTAAGTGGTAACGGCTTCAATACTTAACGCAATTAGGTTAAGGTGTTATAATGTGTACTGACAGTTCGTTAAAACATCTACGCACATTAGTGCAAAGAATTAAGTTTGTTAAATTAAAACTAAAAATATAATTATAAAATGTTTTTAAAATAGCATTTAGGAGTCATCAAGCATTTCACTTATGTAAATAAATCTTATTTTTTTTTC
Organism: Holothuria glaberrima; assembly: GCA_009936505.3. Taxonomy (NCBI): domain Eukaryota; kingdom Metazoa; phylum Echinodermata; class Holothuroidea; order Aspidochirotida; family Holothuriidae; genus Holothuria; species Holothuria glaberrima. Next base: position 34,858 of record WURT03667794.1, on the reverse strand, counting down.
AGTTCTCTTCAATATGAAAGTGTTGAAAATGAAGGCAAGGATGAAGAAGAGTACACAGAGCACGCATAAATCTGGTAGAGTCACCTAGGCCTCATTAATGCGATCCAAAGGAATTGGCTGAAATTGCATTTTTTGTCATGGAGAAAAGAAAACTGTTTGCATCTCGGGAAAGCCTCATTATATTCATGAATCCGTACTAAGCGTGCAGGGTTTCTTTTTAAATAATGTCTGTAATTGCAAGAGGGTAACAATAGGCCTTGCGGTATTCAAGAGGCACTATCTACAGTGGTTCGAGAGATTCCCCCTTTTGGGAGAAAGTTATATTCACCAATCAGGGGAAAATTGGTCATGGCGGCTTCACCATATTATCTGTTTTAACCACAATTCCACTCGTTATTTGTGTACATGGTCAGTAGCGAATGGGTTTGGAACACCCTTGCATACTTTTCCGGTCTAAGGTAATAGAAATAATGTATATTAGATAGGAATATTGTTATGAAACAGCCACGTACTGATCGGTGGCTCACTACTTCGTTTTTGAAAAAGGCAAGTTTTTGAGTGTTCTTCTTTTTTCCTGAACCTTGTCTTTATTTGGCTACCAAGCCTATTGAAAGTGCTGCACAACTGTACCTCCATTCGGGAATTTTCCCTTCAATCTCCAGGACTGAATTACTTACACTTAGAGTACTAAGTAAGAGTTTTACAGGGTAATTCCTTAGTCTCTTCTTGGAAACTATATAATGATATGACCAACGAAGGGACAAAATGACCGAGAAATATGAATATCTTTGCTGCCCTTCGCCAACATTAGTTACAATTTACGTCAACAATAATGATAAAAATTAGCCAATACATCTGTTATAATAATGTAAACCTTTTGTCATCAAATGCAGTAGGCCTGTGTCTTTCAAAATGGCTCAAAACATGACCAGATGATGAAGTACGGCATATGTAGAACATCTTCATCCAATGAAACTTTCCTTATCAATAGGTGATAGTCATTAGACTAATACAATTAATACACCTGTCTAACCATTGTAACTAATGTCATCAATACAATCCTTAAAAATGGCTAAAACACAAAAACGCCTGAGTACCAGTTATACTTAAGTGTAAACATAAATATACTAGTAGGTAACTGACATGCATTGTATTTAGCCAGGTTTTATAACTTACAACATAATTGCTAACGTAACAGTAATTTAAGATGCCCTGGGCCTCGGTAAATAAAGCTAAGATATTTTACTTTCAATTTTGGTTTTTGCACAGGACTTTGCCAACGAACTGGCTGTTAAATTTAATGAGCAATGTTGATTCTCCGCTCTGTCCGTTTTGCAAAATTGATGAGGAGCCCTTGGAACATCTATTTTGGGATTGTAGTTTTACCTCCTCATTTATTCTCGACGTCAGAATGAATGTTCTGCACAAACAGTTTTTCTTCATAAAGCAAGACTTTATTTTGGTTTCAATAATACGTTTTGCCATCCTATAATACTTTTCTTATATTGTATATGAAACAAGTTATTTTCTGCTCCTAAACAGAAAAAAGAACAACCCCTATTCAATGATTTCTATTTTAACTAAAGTTTATTTTGCAAGTCGAAATTTTATATGTCAAAAATTTAAGTAAGATTTCCAGGAAATACGTTGTTATTCAGAAATTAGAAAACTAATTGACGCGTATTGTTTTATCACAATTACCTCCTCTTTCGAACAACGATTAACCATGTTCCTTTACATAAAAGTATTGTTTAATTTATATATGCTTAAAAAGTACATGTGAAAATATAGATTGAATTGATTGCCTATGAATGGAATTGCGTACCTGTAGTTCGTATTAAGGGCAAAACTACAATGTACCTACATAACCGTTATTGTAGTAATTTATCACTTAAACAGAAAGAATATAAAGATGGAAAAAAAGAAGAAAAACCGTAATAGTTGTCTACTATGTATTTTGAATATCGTAATGGGCCAACTAATATCTTAAAATATGTTTCTTGAACAGTTGAATATTGACATCAAGAGTTTAGGGTGGCTTCAAAATGCAAGTAACAACCCGACCACACGTAAACACTCTCTTAATTGAATCATGATGCCTTTCATAAGCCAGTTCATAGTTTTAACTGCGCATGTGCTGTCTTTTCAGGTCATAGGGGTATAGAACGCAATTATAAGTCACGCGCAGTCCATAGGTTTGTGCATTTTACACTATGCGTTGCTATAGTAGCGTTTACTCATTGGAAGAACGCATGCCCTTATAACCTTTGACCTTTAGAACAAAACGGTAACTCTGAACTGGCTTATTGAGGTAGTAGGTAGTATCATAATAATTGAACGATAGTAGAGGTTAAAGATATGCTAGACGTCATGATTGTTCGTTGTTATTTACGGTCATGCACTTTTAGAAACAAAGGCGGTTGTGACTTTTGTACATCCATTTCTTGGAGCATTGCGATGGTAATGGGTAAAGTATCACCAAGCTTCATGCAGCAGAGATTTCCAGTGAGCGTCACTGATCGACATAATTATTTCAATATCTCACTTCTTGTTAACCCAGCACAATATTACGACGAAATGCCGTCATACGGGATTCTGTGAACCGAAATGCAACCCGACCATGGTACAAACCTGGCGAGTTATGAAACGAGTATAGTTTTGGGATGATATTCTGCCGTCACAGGTATAAAATCTCGTAATTCTGCTTTACTGCAATCGTGATTCAATGACAGCCATTTGTTTATGCACATATGACAGGGATTTTGAAAGCCGTACTATCAGACCATGATTATTAATTACATACATGCTAGCAACATTTTGGTTGGTTTATAGCGATTTGTGGAAGAAACTAATTTGCTCAGTTTTTGAATGAACTTATCATCATATTAACACAGAGATTAATAACCACAGACAAATAAAGAGCTGGATTTTGAAATCCAGATGAGTATTGCATTCACTTTTGTTTTACTTGAGATAGAGACAAATGAGTAATACCCAAAGCAATATTTTGAAGAAAAAAAAAACTGATGATGAAAGGAGTTGATAAGTCTCAGTAAGCCTGCATTATGTTAACAAACAATCAATATGGGATTGAACACTATTGTCCCCACAAGAAAAACCTGCACACCTTGCAAGTCTGTGAATTGATTATTAAACAGGGAAAACGGTTTACTAAAAGTTAGTGTTAGTTAGGATAAGACAAGTTGGAGGGGTGAGTGGACGGACAGGAGGGACATTGAAGGGGGAGAAATACCTGCTTTACGATGATTGCGATGATTGCCTTTGGCATATTTTCACACTATAGAAGTTGCAAGAAATCTTATTTGCATTGTTACGTGTTTTCACAGTAACATTATATCAGGAAATGATAACGAATGTTTAATTTTGACATGGCTAATATTTTATATCTACAAATGCTGTATTTCGTAGTAACAATTACTTCTCATCGATAGCAAGATTAATGCATTATACAATTAAAAATATCTTTCATCGTCAGAACGTACCGTACGTGTCAAGTGTCAAAAAACACAACAGTTTGGCTTGCTCATAAAATCGTTCATATAGTCTTACGTTACTACCGTAGTATTGCTTCACTAGTATTATCCAAATATTACTGAACAAAGCACTTACGAGTTGATAAACCGGTGGCACGAAGCTTTTTACAACCTATACTAACAAATGTCAACAAATGGTTATAAAGTTGGCACGTCATCGTCGTTCTTCTTACAACGCACGTTGACGAGTACAATACTTTATTTTGGTTTCTGCATCACGTAATCATCTACAAACCATGAGCTAATAAGAAACAACTATTGTAAACAGCCTGTTGGGTGACTTAACAAATTATACAATACTTAAAGGCTGTATAATTTACACCAGACAGATAAAATTCATCCTATTGAATTAACTTTTAAACCCTTCTCCATTTAAAAAACACATGCTTAGCACACCTCCAAGACAGAGTCATAATAGCCTGAATTTCAATTCCTCAAAGTCATATTGAGACACAACTGTGTGTGGCCTTAATTGGGTGCATAACTGGCTGTATAAGTCATAAATTGCAAACCAGACTAATATTTGAATGAATGTCTATCAAAGTGCAAGCATCAATTGCATTTAAACATATAGATCTGTTCCTAAATATGTTTGTCAGATGCCACAGCTCCTTAACTGGGCGTGTTTTGTCAAAATTCGTTGAAAATTTGTAAATTATGCGGAAATCAGTGTTAAAATTTCACTGAGGGCATAAAAGAGGAGGAAAAAATGCACTCTGCAGTGCTGTACCCAGGCTCTCATCACACTAGCTGTAGCATTCGACATGATAAGAATTTGAGCCAGGTGACAAATTAATCCTGCTCAAAACGATGGCGAAAAAAATTGATATTGAAGGTCAACTTAATCCATACCTGCATATTAATAACAAGCATTTACAGATATTAAACATGAAATAATGAAAAAAAAATCATTAAACTACGCTATAAAATAAAATTAACACTTGGTGTGCGCTTCGAACAGATTTTATTGAAATAAATTGTCCAGTATATGTACTTTCTATGGTTTTATTTTGTTTTCTCCTTTCCACTAAAACATCGAGGCGAAAATGGTTCCATTGGCAGATTGGCGTGTCCGTAATTCCCACTTAAGTTAGAATACAGCGAAACTTTTGCATGTGAAAATTGAAATATTTCTAATGTTTTTGGAACATTTACGGAGAAAAATTGCTAACTACCGCTCTCAGGAATGTATTGTCATGATCGTGCAACGTAGTATTTTTAGAGTTCTGTAATCTTCATTCAGACGCTAGCGAGAGAGAAAATTAGTGGCTCCATTATCGTGCGGCATAATTGGTAACTGAGGCATCCTGATGAACTTACAGGGTAGTTGGCTTCGACAGTTCGAATCCTCGTCAATTTGCGTTGCTTACTTGAGCATTCATGCAACTTAAATTACATCCTTTATATGCATGTGTTGTACCTGTCCATGTGAGGTTCATTGCTTTTTGTAAAGCTTAGCTGCAGCCACTACACAAATCGGCTGAGTTGTACTCAGCCTTTCAAGAAGGTTATGGTTGCGCAAAGGTTATATATGGCTTAAATTCTGCTATTGTCTGTCAAGATTAAGTTCTTTCAAACCACGGAGCTACTGTTTCAAACATTCAATTATGTGGACCGCAACTAACATCAAAAGCTTACCAGGCGTTTACAGAACGCAATAACATTAGAACCAAAGTGTTTACGCTATCTTCTCCCCCACGTTACCGGTTCTGTGGCCGTGTGGATTAAGGCGGTGGCATTTGTAGCGATGAAGGTTGGCAACCGGGAGGTTCGGTAAGGTGGGTTTTTCATCCAAGAGCAATCTACGGTTTTCCCATCTTAACTGGCCTCTCAAATTCAAAAGAGACCAACTTTGATCTAAATTGTTGTGCTGGTTAGCCATCCGACGTGAAGTTGTAATTTATAAGCCACATAGGCTTTTCCCACATCTGTAGTCGCTTAGCGTCGTAAAACAACTGCCCTTCAAGGCCTAAATTATTACGTTACCACCTTATTCACGACATTTAGTGTCTTCTAACATACAGTAACATAAGTTATACAAACTGCAACAATATTGATGCTACGGAAATACAAAATGTTGAACATCATCTAACCACGGTGCCACTTAATTAGCTGAAACGTTTTACCTTTGTACAGTTAACAACAGTAAATTGCAATATTTACAAGTGCGCAAATTTTGCAGTGTATTCCATTTATCAAAGGTGTTCACGTCAACAGTATAATTCCATAAAAATGCAAACTAGAAACAAATAAATTAAGATGTATTGAAATCCAAAATTTAACCGCCTATAAGCCAAATTTGACATCCTTAAATTGTTCTACAGAGTAAAAAGATAACATGGCTATTAGCTAATCATTTCACTGACATGTAGGACCGATACACAGAATTCCGCTGAGATGGTCTTTGCAGTTTGCAAGGTATCCGGACTAGGTAAAACTTCATATTTCTTCATCTTGGCTAGAAGATGGCTCATATTTCAATAGTCAATGCACTTTTACATTAACTTTAAAAAGAACTGACCGACAATCCAAACTGCTTCCTACGTCACCGAAATCTTCCCTCTGAAATTAGTTAGAGTTACAAACAACACCAACCACTATTAAATGGGACAAAAATACAAAGCAACTGCACAACTGCAAGATTTGATTAATTGCAACAAGGAACTCGTAGAGTTGGAAAACTGCCCCTCGAATCAGGGAGTTGTTACGAAAGGAGATCCAACGTTTATATTTCCTTTGAAACCAGGTGGTTGCCGACATTTAGCTGCCTATTGTCTTTTGCTTGAATTTGTTAGTTAGTTAGATGAGGTTTAACGGCCGAGTTTCCAACCAATTGGTTCAGGTCGAGCCGGCCACGGCCTTTTTTCCAGTTGTGGCTCACTGGCTTTTGCTTGAAACTTCTCTAAGACTTGAAAGAGATTTGATACTGAAGACAATGGTTTGTGTCGTCTGCTCCATCTCAAACACTCATCATGATGATTTCACCAATTGGCATTACATTGCCATTCGTCAAGGAAAAATTCAAAATTTTAAGCTTTTCAATTAACTTCAATAAAGAATTTCTTAAACTCCCTATGTGGACAATGCTTGCTACTAATGCGGAAAGGTATGACAATTATGATTTGGTACTCCTGAACAATGTGCCAAGATGAAGACTAATCAAGATCTTAGGAACACAAAGGATTTATATTAGTTAAGCATTTATGGAGAGTCGTTTATCTTAAAACCTTTACTGTAGCTTAGCCCTTGTCGGCAAAGATGCTGCTCTTCAAAGTAACGTGTTATGGTCATGGCAGAGATCATTTAACTGTCCAATTTTCCTCCCCACTGAGTAAAAATATCTACCCGATTTAGTCAGGTTTCCCTTCCACCATGGCTATGGTATAACGTGAGAAGTATTTTCAAATACTTTCAGTATGGGTTAAAATAGTTTAAACTAGATTAACTCGACAGTTCACTGTCTTATTTGGCCATATTTGATCAATTTGGATTACTTGAAAAGCTGTTTAGGTTCAAGGTAAAGTTGTCGTTTCTGAACGGCAAGTACCCCTCTAAACTGCTCTATATAAAAATTCTCCTTTTGGTAAATGATCCTGATTGTAATTAGTAACTCTAAAATAATGACGATAACGATGGTGATGGTTGTATTGATCGAGAGAGTAATCAATTTAACAATGATGATGACGAAGGTGTTAGCATTGATGGTGTCTGTGATGGTATCGGTGACGGACGAAGGGTGGCTATGGTTGGATGGTGTGACGGGGACGCTGGCTTCGACGGTAAGGCAACGGTGGGGCGTCGATGAGGCGACCGTGAGGTGACGATGACCATGGCGATGACGATTACGGGTATTATAATTTTGGCAAAAGAGTAACTTGGTATTGGAAATGATTAAATAAGACTGTGTTAATGAAACTTGTCTGAAAAATGGTCACAATACGGAAGTAGTATTAGCGTACTGGACCGCTTTCAGTAGGAGGAGGGCTGGACCCTTTTGCCTCAAATTTTTAGCACGTTAAAATGAAAAATATATGTTTTGTCCGCAAATGGCAAATTTTCATCCCGCACTTCGAAGGCCTATAATGATAATGAATCAAATGTTCTACAACCATGTGACCTTGTGAACTTTTTAAGGAGGCGAAAGAAAATATCTAGAAATGTAGCACCGACGGTAAGGAACTGGAGTAACTGATAGGCAAGATTTTGTCATTAGTTGGGAGTCAACGGATGCATTGAAATGCAGGTTGAGGGTCTTTGATTCTGTGTATTCTTGGAAAGGAAGAAAGTATATGTTATAAAGAATTGGAGATATAGGTGGATTAGGGATTCTGTTTACCTACGTAGCAGGTTGTACGGCATATTCCTTGTTTAGTCATATCCCTAACGCCTGCACAAGTGAACACAGAAAAAAATTCTTTTGGATATTCATAGAAATATGTGGCCTAAAGACTGGCTGATTGTTAGGGAATATATATAAGAAGGCAACATCTGGTCCCGTTTAAATCACGCAGTAGCCTACGCCATTCACAGAGTTGGGATGTCATTGTAATGCCCATCCCCTGGTAGTAACCACCGCACAGGTGGTTATGTAAAGGCCTGAATACACGAGCAACTTTTCCAAAACATTCACTTTTAACAAACCCATAACACGCTTGTCTTCAGTTTGTTGCACAGTGTAGACAGGGTATGCAACAATTTGAAAATATTTTGAAAACGTTTTGAAAATGTTCAGAAGAATTTTCATGTCAATTCTTTGAAAACATGTTGCAGGAATGTTGCATGTTTGAACAAATCCCAAGTTCAGTTTGTGTCAGTTTGTGTCACATGACCGGCTCATAGTCATATTATACCAAAATGTTTTGGGAATGTTGTTCGTGTATACAGGCCTTAACATAAAAATGATAGGACTTCTCAATTTTCATTCTAGGTTTTCAATCACGACTTCAGGAGTACACACACTCACTCAAAAATAATAATGAGAGTACATGGATAAGTTATATTATGATAATGAAGTTTACGTCTAAAATTGGAAGAAGTCTTCTTCGCTTGGGTGGACAGTGGTTTGGAAAGTTGAGGAGCTAAGCAAACAGAGTCCGCTCCGTAAGGTAGGATCCTGTACGTGTAGTTAAATTCAATGCGCTGTAGTGTGTTTCAGTGACAACTGGATCAGCTATATCGACCGTTGTGAGAATATAGGCTACCTTTCAATATACTAAGCTGGCGTAACTGTATTTAAAGACACATGGTTCGAGTAAGTTATTTATTGTACACTCAAGTTTTCCAAACATCAAAAGCACCTTTTTAAAGTCAGCAGTTGGACTTTCATCCTCAGTCACTTATAGAATGATGGGATAATCATGTAATGATTGTTGTTACTTAAAGGTTTAGTAAATCGTGGCTCTAAAACTTGTTTAAAGGGAGCCACATTGACTCTTAAACTAAGCATCAAATATTATGAAACTGCGCAGTAAGGCTGAACAATCACGAACTATAGTAGACTAGAAGTCAATAACCATAGGGGGCTCTGTGGTTTTAAGTTGAAATACAGCACCAATGATGCCGAGTGGTACCATGTAATGCACGCGTATTCACGGTTCCGTGCTCAATCACCGTAAAGTAGTCCAACAAAATGACCGTAATCAAGGTACCACCTCTATCTTGTCTGATTACAGTAGAGTAGGTTAGTCCAAAAGGACCAACAGAATTAACCTATTTAAGATGTGATACAGACTGTTGTAAGAGTGGCGCTCGTTAACTTGCAAAAAGAGTACATAGTTACTCAAAGACGGAAGACTTGTCCCTTCTAATTCAGTGACGCACAGAAACCCCTTGAAAGCATGACTTGGCCTTTGAACAGTACACTGTACATCTTTACCACTCTTAATAAGATAGATGAGTTTATTGTTTCTATTATTGACATGTGTGACGTTTTATTGAACTGAAACAAAAGAAAAAGTAGTATGCCAAACACAAATCTTGGCAAGTACAATTAGGTGCCACTTCAAAGCAACGCGTGATTACAGTGAAGGATTGAAAGGTCCCAGAGCAGACAGTTGTTGGTGCCTCTCTACCTTTCTGATCATATAGATGTATGATAGACGTACCTATGTTATGGCAAATGGCAATTTGCTTTCAGTGTTTAAGGAAGACCGAAATTTCCACTTATTTTTGGACTAATGCTGCTTAGACAGTCTCTTTGCAATAGAAGAGCTGAACTGTTGTTGTTAGGTGCTTCAACAGGTAAAAAAAGCTTGGGTAAGTAAAGTGGCCATTTTCTGCACCTGATTTGATCTGTCGTGGATGAAAACTAGTACTTGAACACAAAGAGCAATGTACAAATTTTCTGCCGCAATCTGGTCAGTTGGATGGCTTTTATTAAGAGGAGTCAAAAACCACTTAATAGGATCAGCACTTGAACTTTAATTTGTAGGACCATGTTGGACTGTCTACATGTCCTTAAAGCTGCTTAATCTGTTCGTACCTTTTGGTTCAAGCTTTTGAACAACGCTACACTTTCCAATGCAAGTGTACTGTTTCGACGCAAACTATAAATTCTGGAAGTTGTTGAGCAACATTGATATAAAACAACATGCTCCTTTTCCTATCTTTACAGTTATGTTGTATTACGCTGAGAATACTACCAACACATTACCAACAAATGTACGTGAGGTAATTAAACACATGTTAAAACGTACAATACTTTATTACGTTGTTGAAGTAAACCATTTCTAAAAACAATAAGACGTAACATTTTTCAGTCAAGACTTGCAACAAATTACGTCCATAGAATCTCAAAAGGAATGGTCACTTATTTTTTTTTACCGGAGTCCATGGTCATTTCCATCCAAGTCTTAGCTGTTGACGAAATTATGACACACACAGTAATGTCAATGTTGTACCGATGGGGTTCTATATCGATGACAATGTTTGAAATAAACTAACTTCTGATCGACAGGGCTTATCTCCGTTCATTACGTATTCTGTGTGAAAGAGAAAGTTAGGTACGAGTTTACCCTTCCTAATGTGTGGGGGAAAATTTTTCCTTTTTAGTCCTTCTAGAAGTACTCTTACTTGCATGTATGCATGGGCGAAAAATTACATCTATAAACTTTCGTATACGTATGCACTCCTTATGTGTTACATGATTACATTTTCGTATTACATTATACTTTTTCTGTTAGCATTAAAAGAAAAATTATCTCATGCCCATATTTATCACGTAAGAAACATTCATTATGTCAGAAAGCGGTTGAAGAAGGAAATTATTCCAACCCTTCGTCAGATTTTTCGGGGAACATGATCATATAATCCGTTGTTTGCTTTTCGCAAATCTTTGAAGTTTACATTTTGTCCTAAAAGATTTACTTCCTTAATGGCAGAGCTGTTTGTACCTCCCTTCCCCTGACGGCCGACTAGACTACTGACTCAGCCTAAAACAATCTCTTTGGAAGCTAATGTAAAAATTAAATTCGAGTCATTTAAGTTGTAAATCGTTATTTGTGGTTTTGTTGGCATTGTACTTTGCGTGTCATTTCGTCATCAGCACATATAGTTTCGCTTTTTTCTGAGCAAAAATTTGAGTGTGCAACTTTATTGGCTGGTTCACATCGGTGATGTAATTACAATGGTTGTACCTTCACTAATGGAGGGAGAACGACCAGCGATCTTCCGAAAACATTCACGTGTAAACTTCAATTTTTATTCATTTCCAGTATGGCAGAAGTTGGTGAATGTACCATGGACGATACCCTAAACGAAGCAATTACCTATTACAAAGACGACATTCTCCATTTGTCTAGAGAGGTTGGGGAGGTCAGCGAAATACAGGTGAATCACTCTCCAAGTGGGGATCATAGTTTATCTCTGCATTCTCTCAGACCTTTTGTCTCAAGAAAATTCATGAGAATAAAAGACTTTTTTGCGCTTCATCGAGGTATGTGACATATACTTTCACCATCTATCCATACATTTGGTTCGAGATCAATTCGTGGTTTATTTTTGATTATCTTTTCAACCGTTGGGAATTTGATCAATAAAGTTAAAGTCAATTTCTCTAAAAGGGAATTCTTTGGGCTTTTGATAAATGCTGACGGTAAATAGGGACGGCAAATCTCTCTGTTTATTAGCTACAGTTTTGCTCCCGTGGGTGATGTCAGTGAGATTTTTTACAGTTCATCTCTCTCCAGTGCCATATTTGCTCGTGTTTTTCTGTAAGGAACCATTGCGCTATCATGATGTCATACTTTCTTTGGTCTGGCCAAGAGGCGTTTTTCTTATATCTAAGCCTGTAGCTTCAGAGAATTGAGGGAATCCTTTTATTGGCACCTTATGGGCTATAAGCCGTAACACCTCAACTAATTAGCCAACCAACCAACTAACTAACTAACTAACTAACTAACTAAAGCGGGCCTTGCTTCCTACTCGTAACCACTCGGAAGCTAAGACAAGAATCAACAAATGCCCTTGTCTTGACCCTATCGTTTGGGATGCTCGCATGTCTTTGTTGTGCAATCTTTAATACGTTCATAGGTCACTGGACTGCTGGACAGTTCCTTTAGATGCAAAAGAAACTGGTTCCTTTTTTTGCCATTGGATTCTGTTTCGGATTTTTTGCCAAACTTTTTTAACCTTTCTTTGGAAACGATTGAAGTCGTCTTTGCAGCCCTATCCAGCACGGTGTTAAGTTTTCCATTTTTTAGAGTATACCCTGATGTTGTCTGTGGTATAGGTTCCCTCTTCGTCTGCGAAGCAGCGATTGCAATTTTTATTGTTAAGATGAGGGAGTTTAATGAAGACTTGAAAAAACACAATGAAGGCCTGGAGCTTGAGGAAGAGAACACAACCTCTAAAGTGAATGCTTCTTTGACCAGGGAGGTGTTACTCTGTCACCTCCCTGCTTTGACAATCCTTTGATGACCACAGTGTAACCAGGGAGGTTAGAGTAACACCTCTCTGGTGTAACTGAGGATGAATTCGGGAGAACTTTTGTAACAAAGAAAAAACTTTTGGTTATTTTTTGCGAGAGAAATTCACCTAACGTCGTTAACTACCGCATAACACGTTCAGGGCTAACTTATTGAAGCTGCAAAGTTAAAACTGTTTCAGCTAGAAGCTTCGAATTATTTGGACAGTGAGTACGTTTACCATTGTCAAAAGTATGTATATATAGGGGGTATAAAAATGATATCATAATATCAGTTTGTATGTTAGAGCATGGATTCCGTAATAGCGCCATGGTAAGAGCTCTTACAAGTAGTACTGGCCATACTTCTTCCACTACTAGGCTAATTTTTGTACCTACTAAATACACGTGTGTGTAATATTGATAAGCCTACTTACTGTCTGGTAGTATAGGAACAACAATTTGCAGTAATTAAAGGCCCGTAGCCAGACAAGGAACTGAAGGATGGCAAAATGGCTTCCAGGGAGCAAAATTTTTCAGGGGGCCAAATGTGTAAAAATTTATTGAGACAATGGCAAGTTGAAACTATTTAACAGGCAAACTGGCTAAGGGTCCGCTTGTTCGTTGAGGTATCGAGGGATGGCAAGCAGTGTTCGATTTCCTCCCAAAAAAAATGAATAGGAACAATTGCTATGCAATACTGTTTTTGCATAGCAGTTCTCCAAGATTGAGTAGCAGTTTTGTAATTGCTCAAAAATGGGTCAGGTAATGATGTAGCAATGAAAGTGAAATAACTAATGTTTATTCATCGATTTGGGCTATATTCATTTTATTAGGTTTGCAGAATTGCATTCTCATTTACCAGTTTTTTTTTTATTATCCCCTCATAATCCTCATTGCAAATTGCCATGTATTAATCATCATTGAGTGTTGAGTGTTAGCCACTTGGCCAAGACATAATGCCATTCTGCCATACAGTGCTCCAATTCTTGTCGTTCTTCGAAAATTGAACCCAAGGATGCTGCTGTGATCAAGACAACAATGAATTATCAAATCGATGTGGTTAATACATTGGAATCTTTTAGGAGTAAAAAATACGGCCACAATTATGCCACATCCGCATCCGCATCCTATATAACGGTATAAGCTCCAAATTTGCCTAAACTACATTGCATAAGGCTGTAAATTTCACTATTCACATGTATAAATGGATCAAAATTACGTTAGACATCGTTTGAAGATCTTCCGTCTGAATTTTTTTTGAGTGTTTAGTGTAATGAAGGCCTACTATTTTTGGTGATTCTGATCACCAGGATTGAGTTTTGTGAATGTGATCCCAAATCTGAATAGAACTTTGCATCACACAATTTGCGACTCAGTCCTGAAAATGTCTCGCAGTTTCTTCATTTTGAATGGCATTTTGCGATGCGATACCGGGGAAATTGAACACTGATAACAAGCATAATTCATTAGTATCACTCATAGAATAACCCAAAGGCAGAATAAGAATAAACACTATTGTAACAGGTATGAAAACTTGAGCGACAACTAGTTGCTAGAAAGTTTTTTTCGGTAGAGTGTTGGTATTTAAACCTTCGAACATATTACTTGGACGCCAGGGTATATTGATTTCGAAGTAGTATTTGTGGATATAAAAATCGAAGTATTGTTTTTGCATATTTCGTCGAGAGAATTCTATCAACTCTTTAGGAGCTTTCAACTCTTTCAGTTTAAAGTGTTATATAGGGAATAACTTGCTTGTTGAGTTTGCATATGACATTAAAATTACTATCCTAGTAAAATCCGAAAGTTTAGAATATTCTACTCATGTTACTTAATAGTAATGAGTTCAGCTGGTAGGGAATTACACCTTTCTTTTAAAGATCTGTTTTCTTATTGCAATTCCTTCAATTGTTTCCTATGCAATTGGATGGCATTATCCATCTCCCTAAAAGTCTTTTGCAGCTCGCCATGAATAAGTTTCTTTAAGGCGTCTTAATGACGAATTACTTTCAAATAAAATTGACTTAAAAGCAACAGTTCTTTTTGGTTGAATCTCCCAAATTTGATTGACAGCTTGTTGCTGCCCAAAATTATCTTTTATCTTGTTATGACTATAATATTTGAACCCATAAGAACCACATAAAGACAAGAACCATATTCCTAAGCTCTTAAGCTTATTTCTTAGGAGACGAAAATGACATTCGCAGGGGAAATCGTCGCTTCTACAGAACTTTGTTCAGTTTACACAAGCCTTCCTTGGGTTCTGTCCTTCTTAAGTTACATCATTATTTTTAAGTTATGACGATTTTTAGCTTTGCGACAGTAAGCTAACCTTACAGGAAAATCTTTTGGACTACCCAGTTACGTACCATATCCCCGTATCGCCTTAATAAAAGGAATGAACTCACCCCTAGAAAGCGAATCCATTACGTTTGTCAGCTTTATCTTTAAGTCTGTGTGCTAGTGCGTGTGTATATTTCAACTGAAGAAGTTCGAATGACCGAAACGTCTTGTTTTATGTAAAAGTGGAACGGCAAAAATTATGTTTCTTGTGTTTTTCCGTATACTTTCATATTTATATATATATATATATATCCCCCGTGTCATTTTTCAATTTTTTCAACCGATCTGTTCATGTCATTTTCCAATTTTTACAACCGTTCTGTTCGTGCCGTTTTTCAATGTGTGCTTTCTCTACGTTTATTTCATTGTTGTTCAGTTGCACTTTTGCAACCTGACGAAGAGTTTATACTCGAAACGTTGTGGAATTTCCGTAAACTTTTAGCACTTATTACTACCTCTATATATATATATATATATATAAATATATATAACTGCAGATGATACCAGGGTTCACATAGAAACTAAATCCGACGATTATTGTGAAGTACTACAAGCCAATATTGATAGAATATTTGAATGGTCCCTATTGATTTGTTTGAATCCGAGATTAGTTGAGCTCAACAAAGGTCGAAAGCTGCAAACCTCCGAAACATGATATCTGAAGTTAAGAATCATGAAAATTTTTCAAGCTTGACATGTGGATGATGTATTACACACAGAAAAAAACCATGCTGTTTTCGGTATAGCTTCAATGTCATTAGTGTATCCCGCCATTATTTCTGGAAGCAGTGCCCTATTAGTCTTTGGAACAACAATCGCTGCTATTGTACTAAATGGAGAGAATCACAACTAACGATGAACAACACCGACTTGGCTACATAAAAAATCGACGCCACCACACAGATTTCGTAATCGAGACCTCGTATTGGATGAACTGGCAGTTTCCTGGATGAACACATATTTCGAGACACATTTATCACCTGATAAACTACTTGATATAATTTCAAGCAGTTCTGGTATTACTCAAACTCTAAATGACAAACACAGGATTGCAGGCGTGTGAAACTGAATCGCTACCAGATATTACCCATGTTAAGAGTGTCTCGTCTAAAATCTCAAGAAATATGTAACAAAGTTTGAAAAGTAGATAATGTTAGTGCTTATGCCATCATCTTCAAGGATATTTGTGTGATGGGATACAATATTTTGAAATGCTTTTACTCAACAGCTTAATTGAGAATGGAAGACTGCGCAATAATTTGTAAAACTCAGATTACCGACTGTTTGTTTTAAAGGCATTGCACCTTGTATCTAAATGTGATTAATGTACTAAAGCAACAAGTGACTTTACAACCAGGCAAAGTAATGCCCAAAGGGTTAGTGATTCCTTGCCGAAAGGGGATGCTTTATTACACTGAGTTTAATGTTTTTAATTTATTTTTCTTGACTATATCATTTTTGTACGATGTTCTCATAATTTTGCTTCTTTTGACCCTCACATGACCTTTAAACCCCACCAAACATTGCAAAAAAGGAAAAAAGAAAAGAAAATATGGTGTTTCTAATCATGTTGTAGTCATATCATTCCATCCAGTTCTCGTAGCCAGTGAGCCACAACTGGAAAAAAGGCCATGGCTGCCCCGACTTAAACCAATTGGTTACAAACTGAGCCGTAAAACCTCATCTAACTAACTTAGCACAAACTAAACAGTAACAACCGTACATGTTAAGAGAATTGGGTGAGCATTCTTATCACCTGTTCATAATTAGTTAATTCAAATTTGAATTATTACTGTAACAGTTATGCTTGTGAAAATAAAATGTTGTTCCCATTCCACAAAATACTGTTCCCTATAACTTTGTCTTTACAATGGTGGAAAAATTTAGCCTTAACTCTTCGTTGTAACAAAACGCTGGAAACAATTTAGAGGTACGGCCCACTGTCTCTTAAGTTCAAGAGGTTTTCATTAATTTCCCCTCTTGACCTGATATGACCTTCGACCTTCAAAAAGCCCACAAGGTTCTCTTTATACCACGTATAAAAAAGTATCTATTATCCCTGTCTTGAAATATCGTATTTTTTCAAGATTTTCAATTTTTGACCTCTGATGACATCAAATGACCTCTGATCTCCGCTTAAAACAATAGGTTTCTTTCTTTTAATACGATAAAGTATTCCAAAGAAATGACCTCAGATATCCTTCGACCTCTACCAAAACAATAGGGATCATCTACTGACTATAACGCATTCACATGCCAAGTGTGAAAAGCACCCATGCTCCCTACCTAGAGATGGTATCGTGTTTACAAGGTTTACGACCTCTGTTGACTTCACATGACCTTGGACCTCCGCCAGAAACAATAAAATAAGGATCCCCATCCTAATATGATTATTTTATATTCCAGGTATGAAAATTTTAATCATTGCTATCTCGGGATATCGTGACATAAATGGGTAAATTACTATTGAAAGACGAGAGAGCCCCTTATTACACGATAATGTAAAAGAAGTGAGGGATGTTTCTGAGTAATGGTTATCGTATTGACGCTACCGTATAAATAAAACAAACACCTGATTCCTTCCAAAGTAACAGTTTCCCTGATTATACGTTTGAAGCCTAAGTTTATAATAACATGTGGAGGAATAACAGGCGAGCCAGTCGTGTTCAAAAAAAAAAAAACATCCGGGATCTTCAAAAGGACAAAGGAGCGCTGAAAAATGACGAATACAATAGAAGGACGATGCAAAGAAGGACGTTATCGAAGTTTATTTTGTTTTTATGAAGTGTGATTGAAATTATACATCGGAAGTCATATTACATTTAACACTCTTACTTTGTATTGGGAACTGAGAAATGAATAAGAAAATGAGACATTCAGCATGAGTTGAACAAATAAAGCTCATCTTAGTTAAAGGAACAAATGGATAACTGCTACAGACAAAGCATCAAGTGGGAACTAATACTCGGGAATGTCGTGCGGTAGGCCCGCCTACCCCAAAGTGAGAGACTAGTACAAACAGTTTGTAGTACTATAACCTTATTCTTATAATTTAGATAATCCGTGAATAACTTGCTTTTAAAATGAAGACTTCGACTCCTAGACTCTTTTCGGGAATTGCATTTCTTTCCTGCGAAGGTCTTTGGCAAACCGTATCATCTCAAGCCAGTGAGAACCATCAGCCTCTCTGCAGATAAGCCACCGTCAGTGCTTAAATTATCTGCTTTCACGTGCCACATGCAATGATCATGTACGGTTAAGGTTTAGTAACAAACCTGACCAAGGGTATATTGGCTGACAATGAGCCACGAGCACCAACAGTGTTCATTAGAAACTGATCAAATTCGGAAGGATTTGCAGTCATCCTCTAAGTATTTCTATCCCACCCGCTGCAAGCCCTGATGCAGGGTCCGTAAACATATCAGACACTGAATAGGGCAAAATTGCTTGGGGGGGGGGGAGGAATATTTTTCAAAGGGCGAGATGTGATAACATGCAGGCAATAATAAGTTAAAGCTTTGTAGGGTCTAAAATTTTCTTTGTGCGTACCCCCCCCCAACCTTCTCTTCGGGTCTGCCCTGATGGTGAGTATCGTTGACCACAGTACCCAATTATGTCGCCCCATTTACGTTTTCACCTTGAATCCGTTTCACGGAAAGGTTATTCTGGTAAACGTTTGAAGTACCTTTAAAAGGTTCTTATGGTCGTTACATTAGATTTCTTCTCTTACAGTAACTCTAGGCTCCTTAAAGAGTAAAGCCATGAAATCCTGAATACGGATCCCACCCAAAATCTTTTCCGCCTGAGTTTTAGATGTCTGCCAAGTATTCTATAACAAGCGCTCAGAACATTTCTGAGATCTTTTGGTTCCTCCGTATATTCACCGCAATTAGTACAAACAGATTAGCAGGATTATTTCGATACTCAGTATTGTCACTTCTGAGTTGTGCTTTCATTCAATCCATCGTTTCGTGATCTATTTATACTATGGACATCCTTCACATACCTAGGAGAGTCTGCTCATTACATTTGTACTGTGTTTTAAGCACCGCATTTTCAGTCTGTCTCACGGTAAGTTGTACTTCATTTTGTGATTATAAGGGCCAGAGACTTAATTTTAGATATTTGAACAAAATTTGTGACTTTGAAGGTGTTTCTTTGTCAAACGTTCAACACTGAGTTAGTTTGTAAGAAACTTCAACTATCTCCACAAACACAAACTGAGTTTGCACATCTAAATTGTTTGATTTCGTTGCAGCAAAAATCAAATCCACTTTCCTTATCGCGTAGCACGGTCTACGTTCCACGTAAGCACATTTTTATCCATGCCTAAATTAGCAGTTTTGAAGTTTTTCAAAAGTCACTTTACTTTTAATCACCTAGCATGAATCCTGTGTTTTGCCACACAAAAATCTAAAAATGCTGAAATGTTTCATCCTTTTTGTTACAATAGTTGATCACGTTTGGTCCAAATTTAATACTTTCACTTCCACTAGTTAACCAAACTGAAAATCCATTTTCGTGATACAGTTATTCCCACTTTTCTAAACAAGTTTGAAAATCACTCTCATTTTGCAGCTGGTTTGTTAGCCAGTTCAACTTTACTTATACCTTCTAATCTCTTGCAAATATAAATTCATACATAATCCCTTACAGCATGAAGAGGGAATTTGTTCCTAGTATCCTCTTTACCACTTTTGACAGTAAACTGTTTAAGGATTTAACTACTTGCAGTTCTGCATGGCAGGCTACATTGTTAGTTTCAACAGGTGGTTATACAGTTATACCAACACCTAGTTTGCAAAACTATGGACTGACTCCCTCTGAAAGTTATTTTGTCCTCATAAGCTACAAAAAAAGCTATCCTGACTAGTGTTAAGTGGAAATTAAAAGACTTTTAAGTTTGACAGAGGAAGGAAAAAAGTTCTTAAATTTGGCTGCTTTTTAAAAGCTTTACATGTTGTTTTATTCCTACAAATGTAGAAATTGCCTTGCATTCCCTTAAACGTTTCGGTTGCCTTTACTCCCACAAATCCTAAAAGGACTTATTGAGTTGGTTCACAAAAGTCATGATATTTTTTCACACCTGCTCAGACTTACTCAAAAATTTGATTGTAAATGGTCAAACTTAGAGATTCTGCACCTCAAACACAAAATCATTTATTGCAAATTCGTGACCAGACACTTTTAACCATTAGGTATTAATCATATGTGATAAATGTCCACAAAAACTATTTCTCACATTTTCGGTATCTATAAGAAGTGATAATTAGAAGTATTGTCAGATTGTGATGAAGTGATTTCCTTCAAACTTGTCACAAAATAATCGATATCAACTCAGTGAGCTTCTTGGAGGTTATTAGAAGGGCGTTCCTTTCACCAAAGACTGATGAAGGGGAACTGAGAAGCATTGTTGAAACAAAGATATGAAGCTGTCACATTTTCCTTACCACTTGAAAAAGCCTTCTATCCTTAGACTTCTAATGAAAAGAAATGAAAAAGGAAACGACTTCAGTGTTATTTTGAAAAAATCACAATCTTATATAAACTTTCAGGAAAACCAAATTTTCACTCCAAACAGACTGCACAACACTTTTTGTGAAAACATAACTCAAAGCGTTTTCTGCAAAAGTTGTTGGGTCACATTGACGACCAGTTGAAGGTGGTGAATATATTCTCTGTCGTACAAAACTTGAAGAACCTTAATTCTAGAGAATGAAAAAGCTGTTACCACTTATTGAAATCTAGGCAACTAATTACAAAGTACCGACCTGTGCAATATATATTAGGTTCCTTTACGATGTGTTACGTACAGTGTCCCTTGTTACGCAAAATGTTTGTTTCAACAACTAAACCTTTGCGTAACTTTTTCCTTAGTTATACTTCAATAGATACCGTATAGTAAAGCACATTTTGGGCTTTCTTCATTTTCAGAGAGAATCATAAGTTCCTATATTGCTTAATTTGTTTGGTTCCATTAAAAAATAAAAAAGCGAATTAAGGGAAGATGTACGGAATATTTAAATTAGGAGAAAAATAATACAGCCCGACTTTTCACCCAATTAGATAATGCTCCAAACTATTGAAAATACGTTGTAGCGGGGAGGTGTTAGGACAGCTCCCTGGTTGTAGTAAATTATTATCATTTTTCAGTTTGGCAAACTATCTTTGAAATAACCTCTAGTTCTGATGTTACTTTAAACGAACTTTCTTTCTTTCTTGCCCATACTAATTTTGTTTATGCTTGACAAGTGAATAACTTATGGGTTTTCATTCCATAAAATTGCACATTTCGATAGGAAAAACAATGCTATAAAGCAGGCATTCTCAACTATTCAGCGGAGTGCCACTTGATTGAATAAAAATTCAAAGAGTACCACCATCCAACCTGGTGACCGTTTGTCCTGTGGGAGTAATACCTGTGAGAGAAGGAACCCCTCCGTTTTATGAATGCGGTTGTATCGAAACGATGTTTATCACAAAGCTCCAAATAAATTGTGTACAGTAGCGTTTCACATAGTAACATTTCAATGTACCGTCGCTGTAGTGAAGGTTGTAACTGTTACCTATACTACTGAAGCTACCGCGCCCAATTGACAGGTTGAGGGTGTGAAAGTCTGAATAATAGGAGTGCTCCGCCGCTTGTTCCATTTGTTATGCCAATTTGAAATTTTAGTTTGGATATTTTGTCATGCAGCCAGGCGACCCGACGCCCGCCATCTGAAATGGTGCCATGCCCCACAAGCGGCGCGCGCGACACGAGTTAAGAAAGCCTTCTCTAAAGGATACTCAAAGATCATTCCATATGTTTTAGAATGATGCTTCATTTAATAGCTTATATGCATTTGCATATAACTCCGACTAAACTATATTTGAAGAAAAGTTTTTCGCAATAAATTACAATGTTGCAATTATACTGCTGCTATTTAATATACTTAGATGTTATACTATAAATGTTTTGGACGTTAAAATTTGAACAAACTGGCAGCCTTAATTAGATTTGCACATAATTACAGACGAGGCTCATACAGAGGAATTTAGTAAGAGTTAACGATTTATAAAAAAGTTAAATTGTACTGATTAAACCTATTTCAACCAGGTAGCAATTTAAATCTTATACAAGCTGTATGTACTCTGGTATTATGTAAACTTATTTTCGCAGCAAACTCAAGACGGACGGAGCGGATTGACGGAAGATCGAAGTTACAGTAAGATATACTTTGTTTAGCCACGAAGGATAGCAATCAAATTATCTCAGAAATTATACAGCCAGTTTGCACCATATGTCAGTGAGCAACCCCTCCCTTCCACAACTGACTCACATGGACAGCTGGAGCTAGGCTTCTTACTTACCTTTAACTGCAGCTTTGCAAGGCTGGAAAAGGGTGGCTTCTGACCATGTACGGCGTATCTAAGTAAGATGTTTCTTGCACAGTATGCATCTTCCTATAGTGACGCTTCGCTATGGATGTGTCGAGGCACTTAATACATTTCTACCTGACAGCGCCGAAGCATCATTGTAGCACGCACAAACCTATCACCAGTTTCACCACAGTAAAGGTTTGTGATATATTAGACACGGGCATGCCACGAGTTGATTTTTGTACATTCGTGCTAGTTGAATCTACTTAAAGGAAGAAGGACCATATCACCCAGTACCACTTTTGCACAATACTAATGGCCCCTCCCCATTTTTCAGCAGTGAAGCAATTGATCACCAACTGTTGCGTTGCCCGCTATCAGCTCCCCGTTAAGCCTGTTTACGTCTCACATTTTTTCGTTACCATTATTTTAACGAACATGTTATCATTCACTATTTGTCACCATAACACTTCTTTACGCAATGAAGATCTTCACAAAGTACATAGATTGGAAACGGTCAGATAGAGCTGCAGATCATGATATACATATTCACTTTTTCATTGTAATGCTTAAAAAGGATATGCAGTCGCCCCTTACTTATTTTGAAACATCAGTTTGAAGTAACGTATATCCTCTTATTCCCCTGGCAAGTATCTTTCATGGCTTTTTAGAAAATAAACATTCCACACTGAAGGTCAGTCAAAGCCCTATTTTGTGTGAATCGAATAACTTCGTAACAAAGAGTCACTAAACGTAACTAAAGTAACTAAAAAAGTCACTCATAAATTTGGATAACGCGGGGGTACACTAATTAATATTGGGTTGACTGTATTTTCCCTTCCAGTATTTGAACAGAGTTTCAATAAAAATATTTTCAAAACCATGTTGTTCAATTTGCAAACTTTTCATCCTCTACATTTACAGTAAATTTTTGGGATTTAAAGATCCAGGAAAGTCAGTTCTATATCCATTGAAGCAATACCGTAAGACATATATGTCTCTGTTTCAGGTTCTTATTTCTTTTATCAACGACCTACCTATCCCAGAGATTGCAAAGAAGTGTTCGACGCTTGTTCTTCATCCAATTCCAGCGGTGTATTTTTAATCAAACCAGACGGTTATCCAGAGCCGTTTGAAGCATACTGCGACAACGATGCTCCAGCTGATGGATGGACGGTATGGCACCGAAGACCCTTTTCTAAATAGCAACTTCAAAGGTTATGGGATAATGTTTTGCTGTGCATCGCTTCTGTCAATGGTATTTTACTGTAGCCAAAAAGGATACAAACCCACTGTATCTCACAATCCCCTGTAATTGCTATTTGGAAAAGAGTCTATGAACCTTTTTTTAACATCCAAAATAATATTCATCTTTTCATTCAAATGTTGAGAAGAAGCACAGTGATACTATAATATGCCCCTTCCTTGTTTTGTTTGCAGGTAATTCAGCGACGTGTCGATGGCTCTGTTGAATTCGATCGAGATTGGGAGGCATACAAAAATGGCTTCGGCTTTCTTTCACGTGAATTTTGGCTTGGTAACAATAAACTCTCTTATCTGACAAACCAGAAAGAGTACAAGCTTCGAACTGATTTAAAGTTATCCAATGGGACTGCTCTTTTTGCCAGTTTCTCTGCATTTCGTATAAGTGACGAATGGAGCCAATATCAGGTGGTAGATGTTGGAACTTACAATGGCAATATCGGTAAGCAAAATTTTGTATTATATTATGTAAGAACCCATTCAGTAATAATTATAGAGTGTGAAAAATGACGTCGTCTTCCCTTCCTTATAAAATAGGCAACGCTTTACTTTTTGGTTGTCATTTTTAATTCACATACCTCTAAGTATTCTCTTCTAACGATATCGAAATAATATTTTGTAAAGCATTTTTAATTTGCTCTTTAGACCTTGCTTGTCCAAGAAACATGATCTATGGTAATTGTTCGTGTCAACCAAGTTGTGACGATCCTAGTGGTTTAACTAACTGTGATGAGAATTGTGATGGAGAAGAAACTTGCGTTTGCTCGAGTGGGTACTTGAAGAGTGAGGATTATTGTGTACCCCCAAATGAGTGTAGATGTTACGTGGAAGACGCAAACAGAGTTCTTTCGGTAGGTAATCGTTTTCTCTTGATTGTAAAAGAATCGATCATTGACCGAGGACGCTTTTAGTTGTTTCTATATGAAATTCCTGATTTAAAGGCACCTCAAAAGCGTCTCTAAATTTGGACTCACAGAGCAACATTAATCAGGTATATCAGGTTCCCAGACAATTTCCACTCCTCACAGTTCTCTTCTTATCCAGGACAATTCCATTTTGGGGTAGGGGCAGTTGGGTGGGGAGTAATGTTATGGGTGGGAACTGTCCGGGGGCAAATTGTCCGGGGCAGTTACCCGGCCACATATATATCATACGATTGACAACTTTTTTGCAAGTGCAGTAATCTGTATTGTCTCTCTTGAATATAGGAAGGAGAAATATATGTGAACATTGGCTGTTCCGTGCGGTGCACATGTGAAGACGGTGCGCTCAGTTGTAACACCAGCTACCGATGTAGTCCGAATGCAGAATGCAGAGAACAGGATGGTGTAAGAAAGTGTTACTGCAGTGAAGGCTATAAGGGTGACGGTGAGAGCTGTTCCCCTTCGTATGCAGACTGTCTCGAAGCATAACAAGCTGGGGAAATGAACGACGGTGTTTATACCATTCTGCCAGCTGGATGGTCAAGACCTCCCTTTCAAGTATATTGTGACATGACCACTTCTGGAGGTGGATGGACGGTAAGTCCATGCTCATCATATTGTGAAATAGGCAATAAAGGCTAGCATAAAGTGCCTAGATCTGGGAGAAGCATTTACCTTTAAAGTAGTTAATTTTGGGCAATTAGACATCGTTATTTTCAAATTCTGGTGTGTCACGGTTTCAGCATCACCAAGATGACCTTTAAATATAACCTAATGAGGACATAAATCGTGCCGCTTCATCAATTGTATGGTACAAATTAGCAAAAACAAAAACAAAAGAAAGCCTGATGACGTCTTTAGTTAAGTCGTTTTCAGTTCAAATCAACAAGGTCTTTGAATAACCCATTGCCTCAATTAGTTATGTTAGACATAGTCTATTTTAAAGGCAGTAAATATTACAATCAACTCAAGTAGGAGTTTTGGAATATGTAGTTTCACAGGAAATATGTCATTCAAGCAGCCATTGTGTGCACTGCACGTCAACCGAGACTGAATTAACAAAAGTTCTTTGCATACTTTATGTATCTTCTGAACTTAATCCTTTGAAAAATAAATTTTGCCGGGTTGGGCTGTGTTTGTACCAGGTATATTTTTTGTTAGCCAGACAATTATAAAAAAAAATTGTTTGGAAATATGTGGCTGATAAGGAAAACATTTGGTAACGGGCTTCAATACTTCACACTTTTATTTACTGTTCATCATTATTCTTTTAATTGAGAAATCATCTACTCCTTGTTCACTAAAAGATTTTCTTTCGTTACCTGCCAAAATATTAACTGTGTTTAGGAAATTATCTTTCTCTTGTTTGTTTGTAGGTCTTCCAGCGTCGTGTTGACGGCACAACCAACTTTATGCGCGATTGGACAAGTTATAGAAATGGCTTTGGCTCGCTGAATCAAGGTAGTGACTTTTGGCTGGGTAACGAGCAGCTCTATTACCTTACCAAACAGAAGGGATACCGACTACGTGTAGACATCGTTACCTCGGGCGGTGCATCGAGATATGAGGAATACTCATAGTTCAGAATAGACAGTGAAAGTACTAAATATCGTTTAGTTGATATTGGCAGTGCCAGTGGAACTGCAGGTTCGTGACTTAATGCTCGAATTGTTCTGAGTCTGACCACGTGGATTATACTAGATTGTTGCATTAAGTTTGTCTGGGGGAGGGATCACGTAACATATTCTCATTTTCTGTTCTAATATACAGTGACAGGATTACTCTGACGGAAGGGGCATGCAGTATACTCTGTAATCTCCAGTCTGGGAGGGGTCTAAGAGAATGGGTTGCACTCCTCCTCTTTGATTTTTCAACTATTAAGTGTCCTTACATACAACTGGTTCTACATATGTGCTACCTTTGAAGTAAAATTGCTGCTCGTTCCTCCATGCAGTTTAGGTACTAAAAATCTGTATCAGTGAGGTGGGCATGCATGGCCGAATGCCCTCCCTCTAAGTACACCAATGCCAAGAGACATGATGGGTGCCTAGTTTGACTGTAGGACGTGTTGATGAAACCAAATTCACACCGATTAACACGGAAGAAGGTAGAAATATCGTTAAAGGTGTTCTTCTATTCACAGATTTGCACTGGCTGAAAATGAAGCCATCCCTTGTACCTTTTCGTATTTTTGTGGTCCTTCTGAGCAACAGTAGGTCTTAAATACCTTTGCGAAAGTGTTGAAAGTAAACTTTGACTTATCTGTACGTGTAAAACATCTGTGCATGCTAATAATACTGTTAGGTCTTGTCCAAAAGCCACTAAAAGGTTTTTTCAACAACCGAATAATTTGAATAAGTCATGAGGCTTTGAAATCGTATAGTTACAAAGCCTGATTGCCTCTCATGTTTTTGTTCAACAACGCAATCTTTACGGTCTTTAAGTTTCTCTTTTTGAAGCATGGTTTTGTTTGGAAGAAGGCTGGAAGCCTAACATATTATTTAAAATTCTAAGATCATATAGAAAACGACACAAAACATTGATTATTTAAAGTAATCGATTGAACAGAAATTTGTAGTACAAATATTCTAAGCCTGAGAATTGTCAGACGTTGTCTCCTGATCGACTTGCTCTTAAAAAGATTCAATAAATTTGCGATCAGTATTCTTAAAGGTACATGGCATACACAGTACTGATAATACTACTACTTAAGTAGTGTGCCTATGTCGATCGTCCTGTAACACGACGATAACGAATTTATGACGTTTATTTTGGTATTCATGGCGGAGCAAACGACCCATGGTACTCTTCGCTTCCTTAAAAAATACAAATTACTAATACACATGGAGATAGTAGCCCAGTCCTTTCACGTCACTTGAGATGTGAAATGCTATAAGACCGATGGCATATTAATTTAAGCATTACTTTTCATAAGGTTTGTGCAAAATCTTTCATCTGTAAGATGCTTAATTCCCACATGCAAAATATAAAATATCTCATATGGTCCGCAGATTGTCATCACCGGTAATTAATCCTTCCTTATCCTTTTAGTTTAATCAGGGAACTGCTGAAAACTTTCTTGTTTAATGTAATGCCACTATTACACTGAAAAGGTTTTTATTATTAAGATATCAGTGTAAAATTGTCAACTGGTCTAAAAGTGTTACCGGTAAAGAACTTTCAGTATTCACTTTACTTTTTCTTAAATTGTGCTGATCTTCAAAGTAAGTAGTCTTTATAAGACAGACTTATTCTACACAGCTACGTTTTGTGTAACAACAGTGATCTGCCTTTTAAGTTACATATCATCTCTCACCCTTTCTCACTAGCTAATGGCATGTATTATACCAATGGAAGGTCGTTCAGCACGTATGACCAGGACAATGACGAAGTCTGCCCTAACTACCATTGCGCACAGAAGCACAAAGGGGGATGGTGGTACGGCTACAATAGTTGGTGCTCTAACTGCTACTCTAACTATTGTGTTACCTTTCAACAAGGAGCTGCTATACAAGCTGTACGTATTCTAACTTAAACGGTGTGCACAACGGTGGCAATGCAGACAACATCTATTGGGATCATTATCATAACTGTCACCTAACCTTCTCTGAGATGAAAATACGCCCGTCTTCTTGACAAAAAAAAAAGGTCAGAAGATGACTGTACGAAATTTTGTAAGAAGAAAAGTTCGTGAATTGTTAATGGAAGAAAGGCAAGTGGCATCTCAATTCTTCATATGCATTTCACTTCAAGATGGAGTTTGATAATCTAATTGCAAAAAGTCAAAAGAGTAAAATAGGTATCTAATGAAGGATATTTGTTTCTTTGAATTCGTAATTTCTGATTAAAAGAATAATCCAGACCCAAATTTCTTTTTGATATAATACAAACAAACTCTTATTCTTAGCATCCTGGTGAAATTTTTATTCAATTCCCATGTTTGGTTCTCAAGATATTAGCAATTGAAGTTATCACATTTTCTACCGGAAGAGTTAACTTGTAGCAAACAGGTGTGATGTCATGGCTTCACAGTAAGGTCCAATGTTTTGTATTTCTTTATTTTAAATCCTCTTTTTTGACTTTGGATTGATTAGGGTTGCTATTTTGCAACTAAGGTATATAAAGTTTTAAAAATTCCACTATTCAGGATGCATTTATGCTATGAATAGTTTAGAGTTTTATAGCATGAAATTGGTAGTAAATTTTAAAGGAAAACAAAACATTGCCCTTCAATGTGAAGCATCACGTGCGCTTGCTTCAAGTTTACTTTTGGTAGAAAATGTGTCAACGTCAATTGCTAATATCTCCAGAACCGAACATGGGAAATGAATGAAAATTTCACAGAATGCTTAGAATATATGTTCATCTTTGTTGTTGTACTGATAGTAACACACACGGGTAATAGCTTGGATTGTAAATCAAATTTTTTGGACCTACTTGAATGGGTATCAGAGTTTCACTGACTATCCCGGTAGCATCATCAGGCCAACTGATAATGCGGCTGCAATTGGTCATCGAACCGCAAAGGAGGGTCACGGCTAAGAGTTGAGTCGAACTTTTTCAAAATCTTCCGCATCAATGAATGGCACAAGTAACATATCACATACAATGAAAAAGAGAATAAAATACGTAAGACATAAATAAAGAGATCGAATACTTTGAGCTCTTTTTTTTTGTTTAACTGTTTTTGCTGCGCTGATATCAAAGGTAAAAGCATAAAAACGATATCGTTCTTCTTCTCTTAAATGACTACCTGTTTACAAATTGTCATCGCTTATGCATAAAACGTCGTCGCATACATTACCTTTTCCTGGTGGTGGGTGAGACTGCCGGCCAAGCGTCATGTTTGAAGCAGTTTGTTCCACGCAACGACTTTCTTTAAAATCCCATGCGTTTATTTTATCACACGTGACGGGATACCAAGTGGAATAAAGGGGGAAGAACAGTGGCGTACGGAGGATTTCTCTGAAGGGGGAGGGGCATGAAGTATGTTGTGTGATCGCTAGCCTGGGGGAGGGGTCAATTTTGAAAAATTTGGTGACCTTACATGCAATCTGGTGCCACATATGCTACCTTTTGAATTAAAATTTGTGTTAGAAATTTTACGTATTTGTAGGAAATAAAAAAATGTGGCATCAGTGAGGGGGACCATAGAGGGACACCCACCTCTTTGAAATTTTTGAAATTTTTGGTGACCTTACATGCAATTCTGGTGCCACATATGCTACCTTTTGAATTAACATTTGTGCTAAAAAATTTGCGTATTTTTAGGAACTAAAAAAAGGACACCAGTGATCGCCGGCCTGGGGAAGGGGTAAAAGGAGAGGGGGTGTTCCCCTCCTCTTTGAATTTTTTTTTAAAACTTAGGTGACCTTACATACAATGCTGGTGCCACATTTGCTACCTTTTGAATTAAAATTTGTGTTACAAAATTTGCGTATTTTTAGGATCTAATAAAAAATGGCATCCGTGAGGGGTGGGACAAAGGCCGAATGCCCCCCCCCCCCCGTGTACGCCACTGGGTAAGAATGAGTAGGAGGTAGGGGTAACACGCAGGGCTGAATGAGTGTTCTTCATGAATTTGTTTATCTCTTTTAAAAGTGCCTCTGAAGAGAGCGGTAGGCATCTTGTCACCGTTAAAAATTGCTTGTTTCGTGTCAGGCTTACTACCAACTATGTGATGATGACTAGCCATTCTTTGAAAATATGACATGTTGGTTTCATGAAAGTGCCTTATTCCTTCTCGAAAGGAGAGTATAATCTTAGAAGTGGTACGAAAAGGTTTAAAAAGTCAACGTTTAGCAGGAAGCGAACATATAACCCAAATTGACTATCCTGGAATAAATAAGATGGTCATCAATTTTGGTCAATAGTTCTAAAAGAAAGGAAGAAATTAGTGGCGGCAACGCTGTAACCCCCGAAGAAACCTTACGAACGATTTCTTTGCTTGCAACGCCTTAAAATCACGGCATCCATCCTAGGTTCACTATTAGGCATACTGAATTAAATTTGTGCCAATATCAACAGCTGTGACCATGGAAGTACTGTAGTACTTCCATGCTGTGACCAATACTAACAGCCTCTGGATTTTCTATGCTACTGCTACTGGATAACTTAATAAATCTTTGGAGTGAGTTCCTTCAGCTCCCAAAAGTTCCCTACATACCGAAACTGTTAACCTAGGCTCACCATTGAGGAAATCATACCATAAGTATCAAATGTCATTTCATTCATTTTGGACTTTTGGAGTACTTAGTTATTGCGGACTCTTCTTGCCTAGTATAAACATTTATACAGTGGCGGATCCAAAGGGGGGGGGGAGGTTAGGGGTTTAGACCCCTTGAATTTTTCTGGATTTTTTTTTTAAAAAGCCAATTTTTGCATGTTTTCATTATTATCTACTATAATAGTCTATCCCCTCTGGACTCCCAACAAAATATGGAGAATTATTACCAATTTTCTTGGGTTCGTGGTCGATAAAACCTTTGAAATACTCCAAAGAAAGAGCTTTGACTTGGTTCTTTTTTATAACACAGCCTGTCACGAATTAGTTTTAGCTTCAGTGAGACCTCGGCCTCAAGTTATTGTGTACTCTTTTGTACGCAGTGCCCCCTTATTTCGCAGGATTACTAATACAGAGCCCCTGTATAGGCCTACTCCGCTATCGAGTTGAAGACTGTAATTTAACCCGACGACGTGTAGGCTATCATAACTGTTTGTCGCAAATTTCTGCTGTTGAAATTCAAAACAGTGTTGTGAAGGCAAAAGCGGACCTAAAATCCAGGTAAAAGACCGACTTTTTGATTGGCTTATAGGTTCGTTAGGGAATTGAAAGTGTCAGAACCTGTATACAAGTTCTGTCAAGGAAATTTTATTTCATGAAAAATTTCTGCGCGCTTCGTGCGCATTCGTCACGGTGTACAATCCATCCCATGACCATTGTTAAGGTAATAACACAATGGAGCTATTCTGATCACCAAACTTTTCCGAAAAACACTGAGGAGGCCTCGCATCAATATGGGATCGTTCAATCTTTATTGTAGCATAAGGTTTAAAGTACATATTTTCTGTTATACATTTTCCCAAAAAAATACCGAGTGCTTCCCTCAGAGCTAGTATCGTTATAGATGGTGATTGTCAATACACCTACATCGAAAAAGCAATCTGAAAACGCGCTTCTTAGTCCTTTTCCCCTTTTGCTTTACCTATCAGGGAGGTCTTGCATCACCTCCTTGCACCTACACTCTCCCTTCCTCCCATTTACCATTGCTGGAAGCTGTTTGTCTGGATTTTCGTTCAAAATTAGTAAAAATACGATAGTTGTAAAGTGCTCGGCACCTTAAGGTGCGTTCACACCAAAACCAAAAACTGCTGTGTTTTGCGGGCGAGATGCGGAAATATTTTTCCAAATAGGGGCAAATTTTATTTCAACGAAAAATTAGAAAATCGCCCATTCGTTTTGCAATAACAAATTCCGCGCAGGTTTTGGTTTTAGTGTGAAACACACCATTACTCTGTGGTATCATTTGTATGTCAGGTAACAAGCATCATGTCAGTACCACATTTGACATAATTAATCCAGAGCTTCCCCCAGACCAATAAGGTTGCCACCAGCCTTAGATACCCTTTTGTAATGCGCAATGAAGCAAAGGAAAATTTCGTAGTAGTCCAAGAATGTATCTGTGGACCCCAGGCACGTATTTTTACCTACAAACTTTCCCAGAATAAAAGGCAGTAAAGTAACCAAAAGGGGCCTCAGGAGGTTTGTTAACAACATACCCTTCTCTTACACAACATAGACCTACTCTCCTCTTTCATCTAAATAAAATTAGAATTTAGTAAATAATGGACGTTTTCCAGTAAAATATGATCAGTTCCAAAAATATCCCAAAGATAAAACCGTTTTGCATCTAAGCAACCTTAAACAAAAATTTCCCTCTCCCCTTACGCCCACAGGACGGCACATTATGTAGTTACAAAGGAAGGATCCTCCACTGTTGTAAACAATCTTGGGCGCGTAATGAAATACATTTTACACAGACTTGGGGACGGAGGTGGCATTACAACGTCATGTGTGGTGTCCCCCAACAACCAGACCCTTGCTACGCCACTGATTTAAGCCACGTCCTGAGATGAAAATTTTTAAACGTGAAGAGGGACACGCCGTTCCCTTAGACCTTTCCCCTAGGACAGCCATCACTTATCGCCCAAGGATAAACATTCTTGCAAATTTTACCATTCCTATCGAAGGGGCATGATATTAATGATAAAGGTTGACACAGGCCTAGTATTTGCTTTATAGTCTTCTCCACAAAAAAATTGTCATTCCTAGTGCATAAAATGCTGGAGAAATGGAAAATGATAGCACCATTTTCCATAAAGACCCCATCCTGAGACCCAAATTTCCCCTCCCCTTAGACCCCTCCCCAGGACGGCCATCACTCATCCACAAGCTAATGATTGTCAACCCTCCCCCCTTTACAGTAAAACCTGGATCCGCCCTGTTTATATGCACTCGTGAAAAAAGCAAAACGATTTAGAAATGTACGATTAATTCTAAGGTATCTAATAAAAACTAAAACAATGCTCGCACAAGGTTTACAATGTTGTTCGCTACCCAAGTTAGTTTCTCACCTTCTTTCGAAAATTCTTTAAACTCCACTTTATCATAGCTCAGGTGATGCTTTTTATTCATGTCCAATGGAGGAGTAGAAGCACCGATTCAGGTATTACTAAATATGCAAATTTGTCGCTCTACAATTTATTCTATGATCCCAACTATTTACCATATTTTCAACGGACAAAGGTAAGCCACAACCAAAAAGTATCAAGGGCGGGATCTTTTAAAGAAGGCTTTATCTCAAGTCTAGCACTCTTCACAGTGAGTGGGGGGGGGGGCGGATCACGTTTTCACTTACGTGAGGTTAAACGATAAAGACATTCGGTTTATGGTCGTGGACAGACATTTAATAACGAAGGGGGAGATAGACAAAGTACAGCCCCACCATTAGTTGGCGTTTATTGTATACCAAGAAAAAGTTGCCAAATATGTCGAACAAACGGGAAATGGTACTTACCTCACAAGATATAATGACCCAGAAAGTCAAAAAATAATAGCTTACAGGTTCCCATGCCTTTGGAATGGAATGTAAAACCCGATTCAATAAAATCCCTCTAAAAGTCTAATGTACAGATTTACCCGCGGAACCCTGACAAAAATCTGGAACAAACTAAACATTTCAACTAAAACAGTTTTCGTATCAAATTATCTCTTTTTACTTTAATAAATGTATTATTCCCAACAAAAAATCACATCACAGAATTGACAGCAGGTGTCTCAATTGTGAAATCACTCCTATTTCACAAAAATTCAAAATATCTTCTTTACGACTTTTTTAGTCAATTTTATCCTCTAAACATGCAAATAAGTACAACTACCATGCATCTCTTAATTCAGGAAATTTTATATCCTCAAGAAATTCCTTAACATGAACCACATTAAGAATGCCCGTTCAAGTTTGCATAAAAATTTTTCGCCTTATGTTGTAATTTTCCCTCCCCATACAAAACTAGCAAGGGCACTATTTAGCTCCTGGAGAAAGTGGTCTGGTATTGAGATTTCCAATCATATGGAAAAATGTTTGAAATGAAATTCATTTTTACTAAAATTTATTTTAAGCCAGTAAGTCTGTGACAATGCTTCAAAAGTTCAATAACTCTTTGTAAAGAATCATTATTATGTCCAAGAAAATCGTAATTTCATCAGCACTGGGATGCCGCCAATAGGCTACCCAACAAAAATATCATCCGCCAGTAATTTTATGGCAAAAATATTTGCACAGAGCAGGAAAATGTACGACCTTAATCGGCAACCTTGTCGCCATCCCTTTCAACAAGAAAATGTCGGTATAGGCAGTCCGTAATTTACTACGCAAGCAGAGCAATTCAATAGAACGTTTTATTTCATCTAGATTATGCTGTCAACAAGATTAAAGAACTACGGTACACTGTTTGAAACAAAATTTCAATTCAACACTTTCGAATGCTTCTTAAGGTCGACAAATAAAATGTACCCTCGTGTATTTTTCTTGAGAACAATGTAAGAAATTAAGCCTTACATTGTCACCAATAAACTGGGTTTTTTTTCAGAGAGCCTGTTTGATAAGGGTGAATAATAATGGACACGACTTGCTTCATTAACGTGGAAATACAGCTAGCAGCAATTTAATAATCCACATTTAGGAGTGAAATTGGCCCAGGCGCGGATTTAGGGGGTCCAGGGGGTCCGGACCCTCCTGCTCTTGGCCGCCAAAAAATTTTCAACCATTTTTTTCCTCCATTAGGAGAAACTTGGCAAGAAGTGCCTAAAAATCGTCATTTTCAGACCAAAAAATGTCCAAATTGAGGTGTTCATTCATCCCTACACCCCAACAGTTTGAATTATAGCTTAAAACATGCACCAACGAACCGTCTCCGTGAGACCGAATAGTTTCAAAAGCTGCAAAGGT